>CATKWD010000151.1:0-197335 GCA_949825005.1 Gasteruption jaculator
TCACCCCCAGAAGTGAATTATTCAATATAACTCGATTTTTATCAATATTTTTTAATGGAACTGATTAAAAATTATTTTTGAAGGGAAGATATATCCTTTCTTGCGAAGGGATTTTTTACGCAACCGCCCTCAAATACCGTAAACTACCCTTTAAAGTAATACAGCGCATGTAAATGATGAAGAAATTTTTTTTCTCTAAAATTATTTATATTTAATATGTTAGTAAAATATAATATTGTTTTATATTATATTAGAGTTACTTTTTTATAATTATTATTATAGCTGCTCATTATCATCATTATTATTATTGTTATTGTGTTATTATTATTATTATTATTACTTTTTCTCGACAAAACTATAGATATTTAAATTTTCTTTCAATATTACAATTCACAAAATAATAATAATTATGATAATAATGAGTAACTTTAATAATAGTCACAAAAAGTTAACTTTAATATAATATTAAAACAATATTATATTTTACTAACTTATTAAATTTAAGTAAGTTTAAGGAAAACATTTTGTTTCATCGTTTACATGCGTTGTATTACTTTAAGGGGTAGTTTACGGTATTTGGGGGCGGTTGCGTAGAAAATCCCTTCGTAAGAAAGGATAAATCTTCCCTTCAAAAATAATTTTTAATCAGTTCCATTAAAAAATATTAATAAATATAGAGTTATATTAAATAATTCACTTTTGGGGGTGATTTTTATCACCCCTTTTATATTACTATATTACAAAAAATGTATAAAATGATTGTTTTTTATATAAATTACATTCTGTTTCCACGTGTAATAAATCTCAAGCAAAAAAAAATTGTTTTCATCATTACATGTGACGTATTATTTTAAGGGGCAGTTTGCGGTATTTGGGGACGGTCGCGTGAAAAATCCTGAAACACGACAACTGAAATATTCGATAGAGTAAACGGAAATGCTTTTTTTTATTTTTTTCAGTTCATATCCTGGTTTTTATAAAGAAAAAAAGCATAAAAAATCTAGTTTTCTTCAAATACAAAATAAGGGTTGCAACCCCTTGGGTCATAAATACACCTAAAATCTTCGACTTCTTACGACAAATATTTTCCAATTTGTTTTATTAAAAAATATCAATTAGAAGCCGAGATATGATAAAAAAAACGATTTTCGGATAATACTTTAGTGGTGGTTTTCACCCCTTTAAAGCGAGTTACCGCACATAAAAAAAAATACGTGTCTCCTAGTTTTTCGAGTACTACAACATATCCAAAAATTATTGAAATCGGTGAGGTCGGGTTGGAGACCTTTCCTTGTGAGTATAGGTGACTAATAACTCTTTTCTAAATATCCGAGGCCTTATCGCCACTTTGTATAAAGAAAGAGCCGAATTCGAGGGAATATATGAGTGGATAGATACAGCTCTTTTCGAACACTCAAACACAGTCAAACTTCCCCACTATCAGCGTCGTCCCCTTTAGAGATAGGAACGTGGGGTCAATTGCATCTTCTTCCAGGGAAGAAAATGCACAACTCATTTTATTGGCGACCCGATTGACCCTACAGGGCGCTAGTTACGGCCACCGCCGTAATAAGCGTCAAACTTCCCCACTATCAGCGTCGTCCCCTTTAGAGATAGGAACGTGGGGTCAATTGCATCTTCTTCCAGGGAAGAAAATGCACAACTCTTTTTATTGGCGACCCGATTGACCCCACAGGGCGCTAGTTACGGCCACCGCCGTAATAAGCGTCAAACTTCCCCGCTATCAGCGTCGTCCCCTTTAGAGATAGGAACGTGGGGTCAATTGCATCTTCTTCCAGGGAAGAAAATGCACAACTCTTTTTATTGGCGACCCGATTGACCACAGAGGGCGCTAGTTACGGCCACCGCCGTAATAAGCGTCAAACTTCCCCGCTATCAGCGTCGTTTCCTTTAGAGATAGGAACGTGGGGCCAGGTGCATCTTCTTCCAGGGAAGAAAATGCACAACTCATTTTATTGGCGACCCGATTGACCCCAGAGGGCGCTAGTTACGGTCGGCGCTTTACGCGCCCCAGCCGCCCTACGCACTGTTAGGTTTTCTTTATAAAACCAAATACAAAAATCTTTGTTCTATTAGTCTCTTATTCTGATGAAGAGAAATGCTGTATTTATCCACGTATATATTACCTCGAAGTCGGCTGTTTGTTTATACAAAGACGCGATAAGGCCTCGGATATATAGAAAAGAGTTATTAGTCACCTATACTCAGATTACAACCACCGTGTCCCTTTTCGGTCTTTGCTTCAGTTAGTTCTGTTGTGAAAGTCATAGTGAAAGGGTCTCTCTTCTGTTGCGTAGAATAATAAAGTATTATTATTTAAAAGTATAAACCTGAGCATTTTATTTAAATGAACTCAAAAAACGTGTTGGACACGCACCGTAGTTTAGCGCATAAATTACGCAAATGTAATTTTATAAAATAGAAAACAAAGAAATTGTTATTTTTTTGTTGTTTTCTTGTTTTTTTACTGTTGTTATTTTCTGTTGGATTTAGCTATATTGATTTTTTTTGTTTTCTGCTGTTTTATTATTTGTGCTGTTGTTTTTTTCTGGTTTTTTAACCCATTTGAGCTCTATGGACGCATATATGCGTTTGGCGAAAGCCATCGGTGTGGACTAAAGACACATATATGTGTTTACTCTGTCATCGGCGTGAAAATTTTAATATTTATAATAAGCAATTTGAATACTCAAAAATAACGCTCGTTAATTATTTAACCTTGTGCAAAAGGATTACTATAATTTATTACTGTTTGCGCCTTGAATAGTCATAGCTCAGTCTAGCGAAAAAGTATTCCGTTCCCAGCGATCGTCAGCGCTAGCCGCGCGCCGTCCCTACGGACCGTTTCGGCCGCGAGTATTTAGAGCTCAAAAGGTTAACGCTGTTGTTTTTCTTCCATCAAATTTTGCAATGAAAGGACTCTAAAAAAATATTGGAAGAAGTTTCATAGACTTCTCATACCTTCTAATTTGCGTTGCGTAATAATTACGTTTACAAAAATACCTCGATTGTTTATTACTGGTATCGCTTGGAAACAGATCGTGCCGCCCTCATCACGGATCTTCGGAACTATAGTTGTGCTCTTCTTTACCTACTGGGACGCTTTTTAGTGAGAAATTTATGTACAAATCGCGGGACGGTTGTTTGCTCATCCCCTGCATCAGAGTCATATTGTTAGACATTCAAAATGTTCTATCATGTTTTCTACAGCCTAAGACACTCTTTATTTCAAGAAAAAAGCCACAATATCTCTTCTACGAGTGAAAATATATTGCAAGTGACAACGCGTGACGCCATTTTGTGATAGATTGTGGTAAACAAAACTGTAATTTTAGTACTTTTTGCCTTCTTTGAACAAATCCTTACTCTCTTAGGCTGTAGTCGTGTGTAAACTTTCATTCCTGAAAGGATTTTTGTAATTCTACGCAATAGCAACGGCGAACAACCGTCCCGCGATTTCGCATCGTTCTGTCGGTATTACAGAGCACTCCGGCATCCCCTTAAGATTCTGTTAAAGTCGCGTCCTATATAGTGTTAGCCCAGACACGAACCCCGATTTACCGACAGTTACAGTCTGACTGTTTACGTCTCCAATAAGAACCGCAATTGCTTGCGCTTCTCCCAAATGAAAATTAATAGCGTAAAGAATGTGCGTATGGTAGATTTTTTCCATAAATCGAATAAAAAGTTTCGAAAATTTAATCTTCTTTATCGCCAAGCGTAAGCGACGCCATGTTGAGTCGTCACCTGTGATGTTCCCCGCATTGGAAAATAATATTCACAGCATATATCGAAAATAACGAATAATACGCACATTCCTTAGCTGTGATAGAAGAGGACAAAACCCTAATTATCTGTTTCCGGTTAGAAACAAGCTGACAGGAAGTCAGACTGTAATTCCTCGTGCGTGGTAACCCGGTTTAATTGAAAAGATTATCGACCAACAAAATTTTAGTACAACGAAATTGGCACAGATGTCGCTGTTTCCGTTTTCCATGTACGTAGCAAATTCGGTCAATGTGTAGCGTTTTGAAAAAAGTTCCCTTGTTTGAATTCTGGATGACGTCCTTACAATACTTGACTCAAAGAGAATCAAGAAAAGACTGCACTGCACGAGAATAAAGAAGTCTTTTTCCTCTCGCTCCATATCTGTAGGAACGAGGGTGGCAGATGCTGTAAACATCTACACGTGGAATTCAATAAAACAAAGAAGTTCTTTGTTGAATCTTTGAAAGAACTCCTAACAGTTCCTTACCAACTGTATCGGATTACAAAGTAGCATGACTCATGTAGTCAATAGTATACTTTATCGACTAATCTCCAGTTTTGTCAACATATATTCCTTCGTTGAATTTATAATCAATCGTAAAAAAATTCCACGTATTGAATATATCAACTCGGATACCGTGGCAATCAAAATAATCGACCAAAAACGAAGGAAAATATCTGTTCGGTAATTTGTTTAAACAGTAATTGTTTAAATTTAAAAATATTAATTTTTTGGACATTTTCCCGTAAAATCCATGTCCGATCTCAGCACGGCCAAGAGCTCATTTTTTCCCCTATTTGCATAAAAAATATTTGTTTAAACAAATTAAACACATTTTCATTATAACAAAGCATAGCTAATTTGTGTTAAATTATTCCATTTCTTTCTCCAAGAGTCGTACGACGTGATACCGCCATGTCGCGAGTCTGTGGTATCCCGTCGTACGACTCTTGAAACGTGAATGTAGCCTAGACACGAACCGCAATTTACCCGCAATTACAGTCTGACTTCCTACGTTTCCAATACGTAACGTAGAAGCTTGTGCTTCTCGCAAATGAAAATCAACAGCGTAAACAACATGTGTATCGTCGATTTTTTTCATAAATCGACAAAAAATTTCAAAAATAGAATTCATTTATCACCAAGCGTGGAGCGACGCCATGTTGCGAAGAATATCGCTGGTGACGATTCAACATGGCGTCGCTCCACGACGCCATGTTCGTATTGTCGATTTTTTTCATAAATCGACAAAAAATTTCAAAAATGAAATTCCTTTATCGCCAAGCGTGGAGCGACGCCATGTTGAATCGTCACCAGCGATATTCTTCGCAACATGGCGTCGCTCCACGCTTGGTGATAAATGAATTCTATTTTTGAAAATTTTTGTCGATTTATGGAAAAAATCGACAATACACATGTTGTTTACGCTGTTGATTTTCATTTGCGAGAAGCACAAGCTTCTACGTTACGTATTGGAAACGTAGGAAGTCAGACTGTAATTGCCGGTAAATTGGGGTTCGTGTCTGGGCTAAATTCACGTTTCAAGAGTCGTACGACGCGATACCGCCGAGTCGCAAATCTGTGGTATTACGACGTACGACTCTTGGAGCAATAAATGAAATAGTTTCATAGAAATTGGCGATCCACTCTTACACAATGATAACGCGTGATTCAGATATGCATTCTCGTGACAAAATGCATTAACAATATTTTTAAATAATTTGTTTAAACAAAAATTGTTGAAACAAATTAAAAACCGTAATATTTTATGTTCTCTTCGGCCGTAAAATCCGTGTCCGGTGTTAACACGGCCAAGAACCCAATTCTTACACAATTTGTTTAAACAACAAAATAATTGTTTAAACAACACTATTGCATGTATAGTAAACCGCGCGGCGTGAACGTTTGGCTAAGAAAGTCACGCGTACGTGACAGTGGCCAGCAATAATTCACTCCGAGAGAATCAAGAAAAGACTGCACAGCGCGAGAAGAAGTCTTTTTCCTTTCGGTCCATATCTATAGGAACGAGGGTGGGAGATGCTGTAAACATCCACGCGTGCAATTCAATGCGACAAAGAGCTCCAAACAGTTCCTTATCATCTGTATCGGATTACATAGGAGCATGATTCATGCAGTCAATAGTATGCTTTATCGACTTATCTCAAGTTTTGTCAATATACGTTCCTTTCAGTTATTCGCTATTATAAGTTCTTCATTTCTCGTCTTCAGTTTATAGTCACTTTTTTGTTGGATTTATAATCAACCGTAAAAAAATTACACATATTGAATGTATCCATTCGAATACCGTGTCAATCAAAATTATCGACCAAAAACAAAGGAAAATATCAGTTCGGCAATTTGTTTATACAATAATTGTTTAAATTAAAAAATATTAACTTTTTGTACATTTTTCCTGTAAAATCCATGTCCAACGTCAACACGACCAAGAACCTATTCTTCCGCAATTTGTTTCAAATGTAATTGTTTAAACAAATTAAAAAACATTTATTTTTTGTTCTTTTTCCCCGTAAAATCTATGTCCGATGTCAACAAGACCAAAAACCTATTTTTTCTACAATTTATTTAAAAAATAATTGTTTAAACAAATTACACAATTTTTTTGTTTTTGTTTGTTGTCGTAATTTGAGAATCAGAGATTGCAATATGCATTCTCGTTTGAATTGTAACAAAGTATAGCTAATTTATGTTAAATTATTCAATTTCTTTCTCCAAGAGTCGTACCACGTGATACCGCCGAGTCGCGAGTCTGTGGTATCCCGTCGTACGACTCTTGAAACGTGAATTTAGCCTAGACACGAACCGCAATTTACCCACAATTACAGTCTTACTTCCTACGTCTCCAATACGTAATGTAGAAGCTTGCGCTTCTCGCAAATGAAAATCAATAGCGTAAACAACATGTGTATTGTCGATTTTTCCCATAAAACGACAACAAATTTTTAAAATAGAATTCCTTTATCGCCAAGCGTGAAGCAACGCCATGTTGCGAAATACATCGCAGGTGGCGATTCAACATGGCGTCGCCCCACGCTTGGCGATAAAGGAATTTCAGTTTTGAATTTTTTTGTCAATTTATGGAAAAAATCGACAATAGACATGTTGTTTACGCTGGTGATTTTCATTTGCGAGAAGCGCAAGCTTCTACGTTAGGTATTGGAGACGCAGGAAGTCAGACTGTAATTGCCGGTAAATTGGGGTTCGTGTCTGGGCTAAATTCTCTTTCCATGAATCGTACGACGGGATACCGCCGAGTCGCAAGTCTGTAGTATCACGTCGTACGACTCTTGGAGAAACAAACTATATAGTTTGACGTAAATTTGCGGTGTTTTGTTACAATTCAAACGAGAATGCATATTGCAATCTCTGATTCTCAAATTATGACAACAAACATAAACAAAAAAATTGTGTATTTTGTTTAAACAATTATTTTTTAAACAAACCGTAGAAAAAATAGGTTCTTGGTCCTGTTGACACCGGACATGGATTTTACGGGGAAGAACACAAAAAATTGATGTTTTTCAATTTGTTTTAACAATTTTTGTTTAAACAAATAACCAAAAAAAATTATTCATATATTTACACTAGAGTGTAAATTTCAATCTCGATATATCATGGCGCAAGAGTGCATGGCTTATTCTCTCAAATTATTTAATTTCACATTGCAAAAGTCGTACAACGTGATACCACGGACTCGCCACTCGGTGGTATCACGTCGTACGACTGTTGGAGAAACAAATTGAATAATTTAAAACAAATTTGCGGTGTTTTGTTACAATTCAAGCGAGAATAGATATTGCAACCTCTGATCCTCAAATTATGATAACAAAGAAAAAGAAAAAAATTGTGTAATTTGTTTAAACAATTATTTTTAAACAATCTGTAGAAAAAATAGGCTTTTAGTCGTGTTGGCACCGGACATGGATTTCACGGGGAAAAAGAACAAACAATAAATGTTTTTTAATGTTTTTAAACAATTTTTGTTTAAACAAATTATTTACTAAATTTTTGGTGCATTTTGTCACGATAATGCATATTTCAATCTCGTATCATCGTTGTGCAAGTGTGCATTGCCTGCTTCTCTCAAATTATTTCATTTGTTTCTCCAAGAGTCGTACGACGTGATACCACAGACGCGCTACTTGGTGGTATCACGTCGTACGACTCTTGAAAAGGGAAATTAAATAATTTGATATAAATTTGCGATGTTTTCTTACAATTCACACGGGAAAACACGTAACGGTCTCAAATTCTCAAATTATGGTAAAAAATCAGGAAGAAAAACATTTGTAATTTGTTTAAACAATTATTTTTTAATCAAACTCTGGAAAAAATAGTTTCTTGGTCATGTTGAAACCGGACACGGATTTTACGAATAAAAAGAACACAAAAAATAGATGTTTTTTAATTTGTTTAAACAATATTTGTTTAAACAAATTACCAAACAATATTATTTATATTTTTACACTAGAGTGTATATTTCAATGTAGATATATCGTAGTGCAAGAGTGCATCGCTTGTTTGTCTCAAATTATTTCATTTCACTTGGCAAAAGTCGTACGACGGGATACCACAGACTCGCTACTCGGTGGTATCACGTCGTACGACTCTTGGAGAAACAAATGAAATAATTTGGGGGAAGCAGGCAATGCACACTTGAACAATGATAATACGAGATTTAAATATTGCATATTCGTAACAATATTCATCGAAAATGTTTTTTTCACAATTTGTTTAAACAAAAATTGTTTAAACAAATTACACAATTTTTTTCTTTTTGTTTGTTATCATAATTTGAGGATCAGAGATTGCAATATGCATTCTCGTTTGAATTGTAACAAAACACCGCAAATTTATGTTAAATTATTCGATTTGTTTCCCCAAGAGTCGTACGACGTGATACCACCGAGTGGCGAGTTCGTGGTATCACGTCGTACGACTCTTGCAAAGTGAAATAGAATAATTTGAGGAACAAGCTATGCACTCTTGCGCCATGATATATCTAGATTGAAATATACACTCTAGTGTAAGTATATAAATAATTTTTTTTGGTAATTTGTTTAAACAAAAATTGTTAAATAAATTAAAAAATATTTATTTTTGATTCTTTTTGCCCGTAAAATCTATGTCAGGTGTCACCAGGACCAAGAACCTATTTTTTCTACAATTTGTTTAAAAAATAATTGTTTAAACAATTTACACAATTTTTTTGTTGTTGTAATTTGAGAATCAGAGATTGCAATATGCATTCTCATTTGAATTGTAACAAAGCATAGCTAATTTATGTTAAATTATTCCATTTCTTTCTCCAAGAGTCGTACGACGTGATACCGCCGAGTCGCGAGTCTGTGGTATCCCGTCGTACGACTCTTGAAACGTGAATTTAGCCTAGACACGAGCCGCAATTTATCCGCAATTACAGTCTTCCTTCCTACGTCTCCAATACGTAACGTAGAAGCTCGCGCTTCTCGCAAATGAAAATCAACAATGTAAACAACATGTGTATTGTCGATTTTTTCCATAAATCAACGAAAAATTTCAAAAATAGAATTCCTTTATCGCCAAGCGTGGAGCGACGCCATGTTGCGAAGTACATCGCAGGTGACGATTCAACATGGCGTCGCCTCACGCTTGGCGATAAAGGAATTTTATTTTTGAAATTTTTTGTCGATTTATGAAAAAAATCGACAATACACATGTTGTTTACGCTGTTGATTTTCATTTGCGAGAAGCGCATGCATCTGCGGTTCTTATTGGAGACGTAGGAAGTCAGATGTAATTGCCGGTAAATTGGGATTCGTGTCTGGGCTAAATTCTCTTTCGAAGAGTCGTACGGCGGGATACCACCGAGTGACGAGTCCGGGGTATCACGTCGTACGACTCTTGGAGAAACAAATCGAATAATTTAACATGTTTGTTACAATTCAAGCGAGAATGCATATTGCAATCTCTGATTCTCAAATTATGATAACAAACAAAAAGAAAAAAATTGTAATTTGCTTAAACAATTATTATTTAAACAATCTGTAGAAAAAATAGGTTTTTGGTCGTGTTGGCACCAGACATAGATTTCACGGAGAAAAAGAGCAAACAATAAATGTTTTTTAATTTTGTTAAACAATATTTGTTTAAGCAAATTACCAAACAAAATTATTTATATTTTTACACTAGAGTGTATATTTCAATGTAGATATATCATGGTGCAAGAGTGCATCCCTTGTTTGTCTCAAATTATTTCATTTCGCTTTGCAAAAGTCGTACGACGGGATACCACAGACTCGCTACTCGGTGGTATCACGTCGTACGACTCTTGGAGAAACAAATGAAATAATTTGGGAGAAGTAGGCAATGCGCACTTGCACAATGATAATACAATATTGAAATATGCATTTTCGTGACATGCATCAAACATTTTTTCATAATTTGTTTACACAAAAATTGTTTAAACAAATTAAAAAACATTCATTTTTTGGTTTTTTTTCCCGTGAAATCCATGTCCAATACCAAGACGCCCAAGAATCCATTTTTCCACAATTAGTTTTAAAAAAATTGCTTAAATAAATTAATTTATTTTTTTATTTTTGTTTAATTATCATAATTCGAGAATTTGAGATTGTTATAGACATTCCCGTTTGAACGAAAACAAAACGTCTCCAATGACTGTGTAATTACTTAATTTATTTTTCCGAGAGTCGTACGACGTGATACCACGGACTCGCAACTCGGCGGTATCACGTCGTACGACTTTTGATAAGTGGAATGAAATAAATTGAGAGAAACAAGCCATGCACACTTGCACCATGACATATTTAGACCGCAATATACACTCTAGTGTAACAATATAAATAATTTTTTATTGCTAATTTGCTTAAACAAAAATTGTGTAAACAAATAGAAAAGCATCTATTTTTTGTGTTCTTTTTTCCCGTAAAATCCATGTCCGGTTTCAACATGACCAAGAAACTGTTTTTTCCACAGTTTGATTAAAATGTAATTGTTTAAACAAAAATGAAAAATATTAATTTTTTATACTTTTCTCCCGTAAAATCCATGTCGGACCTCAGCACGGCCAAGAACTCATTATTTCCGCAACTTGTATAAAAAATAGTTTTTTATACAAAATAAACATTTTTTCATCTTGATTGTCTATCGTAATTGGACGATTCGAGATAGAACGCCAAAGAGGCTCGGTAGGCGGTAACAAAAATTTAGATCCGACCTTACTTACGGTGGGACGTCGAACAATAAAGTAGTAGTAGAAATAATAATAAAAGAAGTAAGAGGATAACATCAAAACATTCCAAATTTCTCTTCTGTTATTGTTTTTATTTCTACCACTACACACTACTAGGTCTGTAATGTATTGTCGTTGGACAACATAGTAGTAGTAGTAGTAGTGTGGTTACTACTGCTTTGAAGAACGAAATCATACATAAGAAATAAAGCGGCGAAAATGAAAACCTTGAGATTCTTATTTATATTATTTTTTTCTATTATTACCACTACCGCTATACCACTACCACGCTATTATTATGATTATTGTTAATATTATTAATACTACTATTGCTATTATTAATTTGTTGATGATGATGATGATTATGATTATTATTATCATTATTATGGCTATTGTTTTTGTAATTATTACTTTAAACTCGAATTCGATTTTTAATCGAATTGAATCGAAAGTAATAATTACAACAAGAACAACCATTATAATAATAATAATAATAATAACCATAATCATCATCATCAACAAAGTAATAATAGTAATAATAATATCAGCAATAATCGTAATAATAGCGGCACTAGTATTGGTAATAATCCCGTGTCGGGTTGCTGATCCCGCATCGGGCGCCTCCCCAGGTGGCGGATAGTGGGAATGCCCGCCAGATATGGAGGGTACCGGGGAAATAAAATACTCGGGGCGGACCAAAATCAGCTAGGGGAAGGAACCCCGAATAATAAACCAAACATGGAGAAGGCAGCAAAAGGAGAAAAACTTACTGTACACGGGGAAGGAGACCCAGTACCGGCGTTTATCAGGGGTGAGAAAGCGGGCCCCTGGACGTCGTCATCAAGCAACCGCAACGCAACAGAAACAACAACGGCCGGGACAGCGAAGGCAACAAACGCGGATTCCCCCTTCGAAGGGATCACGAACCCTTTCGAAAAAAGGGGATCCGTATTACGATCGCCGCCGAGAACGAGGTCCAGCTCTTTCTCGGCTTTCACCTTCGCCGGACCGAAAACAAAGACCAGGCACGACAACAAAGGACCAGAGCAGAGCACGGCCCCGGAGAGAGAACAGGAGGAGGATAGACTGCGGGAGCGGCTCCTCTTCATACAGGAAACACTGAGGGGGATGATGGCACAAGCTGAAATTCAAAAGAATATCAGCGCTGTCATCAAAACCGGGATGAAAGAGATCAGTGAAGCCACGGAGATCGCGCTGTGTGAACGAGAGAGAGAAAGACAGGGACGACCGACAGAAACGCCGGCGACTTTGCCTAAAAAGGCAAAACGCAAGCGTGACCAGAGGACCCCGGAGACGGACATTGCCGCGGGAGCAAGTGGACAACACGCTACCGACGGGACGTGGACGACAGTGAAACGGAAAAAGGACAGGACTCCACCGAAAACGGACGTCACGAAAAAGGACAAGGCGACGAAGGACAAAGCTCCTGCAAAGGGACAGAAGCGCGCGCTGCCTAGGCCCAGGAGCAGCGCGGTCCTTATTAAGCCGACGACGGGGACGACGTACGCTGACGTCATACGGACGATTCGTAAGACAGTTGACCCTACGAAAGACACGCAAATAAAGACGATTACCAAGACGAAGACAGGAGCGGTACTCCTCCGGCTTGGAAAGGGGCAGGAGGGACGACTGGATCTCCAGAAGTCCCTTCAAGATGCCCTTGGAAAAGCGGGAGAAGTCCGCGACATGACATCCAAGGTTACCTTGGAGATCATGGACCTCGACTGCGTGACCACGACTGACGAGGTAACGGACGCACTGGCGACCAAGACGACGTTACGGACGCCCCCGAAGGTTCACACGTTCGGCCCAAACAACCGAGGGCAGGTTATGGCCGTATGTGAGCTGGACGAGACCGACGCTAATGTCCTGCTCCAGGCGGGCAAAATACGGGTCGGCCTGGTGTACTGTCGCATTAGGCCGAGACTCGTGGTGCCGAGGTGCCACAAGTGCCTCGGCTACGGACACTTACGACGAGACTGCACAGGACCAGACCGACGGGACTGCTGCTGGAGATGCGGCGGACGGGGGCACACTGGGAAACAGTGCGAGGCCCAAGCGTGCTGCTTCCTGTGTGCCGACATACAGGGACAGAACCGAAAGCACATCCCGGGAACGGCCAAATGCGCCGTTTTCAGGGCGGCGCTGACTGACGCCAAACGGACAAACAGATGACGGTAGTTCTGCAGGGAAATCTGAATCGGAGTAGCGCTGCACACGCACTACTCCCTCAGATCGCTGCCGAACTAGACGCAGACATACTGATACTGAGCGAACAGTACAGAGACATGGACGGACCTGCATGGCTCGCAAACAGGGCTGGTACCTCCGCGCTCTGGGTTAGGGGGCGGAGTGCCTGGACAATCAGCAAACGAGGGGTAGGAGAAGACTACGTTTGGATGACGGTCGGCGCTGTCACTTATGTCAGCGTCTACCTGACTCCAAACTGTAGTATCCGCGAACTTGAAGATAAGCTAGACTCCTTGGAGGACGCCTTGCGGGGGATCGCTGGTGACGTTGTCGTTGCCGGTGATTTCAACGCACGGGCGCTCGAGTGGGGGATGACTACGACGAACAAACGGGGACGGCTGCTGCTGGAGATGGCCGCGAGGCTGGACCTGGCAGTGGCAAACGACGGAAACACGCCGACCTATAGACGACCGGGATTTGGGGACTCCATTCCCGATGTGACCCTTATCTCGAGTAGACTATTGACCAAAGTAAGGCAATGGAGGGTGATCGAAGACTTCACGGCCAGCGATCACCAGTACATTGCCTTCGACGTCACGGACCACACGACTATGAACAGAGGAAGAAGTCGGGGCCCCCTACGATGGGACGTAAACCGACTTGACAGAGACAGACTCCTGGAGAGCCTGCAGGCGATGGAAGCACCGTCGCTGCGGACTTCCCAGGAGTCATCCAAATGAAAAAGGGTCGAAGACCTAGTGGAGACGACAATGAGTAGCCTCAAACAACTCTGCGACGTCTCCATGCCACGAAAACGATACGGGACGAACAGACGTGCACAGTACTGGTGGACGGACGAGATCGCGGACCTACGCCGCGGCTGTCTGGCGCTCCGCAGGAGGATGCAGCGCGCGCGTGCCCGTGGGGACGCGACCTCACTTTCTGCGGAGTTAAGGGGGGGGTATGGTTTTGAGGGTTCAAAAAAAGTGATTTTTTTTTATTGCATATTATGAAAGTATAGTATTTCAAGAATGTTGTCTGTTAATAGGAAGTCAATCGGAGCAAAACTCACAAAGATATAGCTTTGGAAGTAGACGTGTCTCGAACGACTACCTGAGCTGTAACCGCTCAGCGGGAAGGCAGTTGTTTCTCAATCTCTTTTGTTATCTTCTTTTGTTATTGTCCAATCTTCTTTTGTTATTCTCCAATCTTCTTTTGTTATTGTCCAATCTTCTTTTGTTATTGTCCCTAAGCAGTTTCCAGAAAGGTCTTAGACAGGGTCGTTGTAACGGTACCCCGGTACCTGGTGTTGCTTCATTTTCGAAGCAGACGCGGAGTGTAACAGTCGTGTTGTATTTTCTTACTCTATTTCGTTGTGATATTTTTGTTGTTCGCAAAATGCCGAGAAAAGTTTCCAGAGAGTGTAGAAAGGAGAGTGGTATAAAGTTGTATCGAGGTAAAAAAATAGTTCCTCCGCATAAACGAAGAAACGATGACGATATTGAGACAAGGAGTACGTCAACGAAAAAAATCAGACTAAGTTTTAGCCAAGAAGTTGCTGAAGATACAAATAAGCATTTCAGAATCATTGATTTTCTGTTAGTTTTTTCAACAATTTCTACGTTAGTGAAGTGTGCAGTTTGTGATAGTACAGTATCATTTCAGTGTTGTGGCAAAATAGGTCTTGGTTTCAAGATAAAAATAAAATGTGAAAAATGCAAAGAACCTCGTTACGTTCCGTCTAGTGAACGAGTAGATGATCATATGTATGAAGTGAACTACCGATTTGCTTTCGTGATGCGAGTTTTAGGCTTGGGATTAGCTGGTTGTGACAAATTCTGCGGACTGATGGATTTATCCAGTAATTTCGTAGCAAAATCGGTATACCAGAATTACTTGAAGAAAATGTGCTCCAGTGTGACGAATGCCGCAAAAAGATTTTTTGTTTCTGCGATAGAGGAAGAAAAAGCAGCTATGTGTAGAGAAAAAAATATTGAATCTTCATCAGAATTAACCGTATCAGGCGATGGAACTTGGAAAAAGCGTGGATTTTCTTCTTTATATGGCGTGGCTTCCTTGATTGGATATTACACCGGAAAAGTCGTCGATGTTCTCGTAAAAAGTTCATACTGTCACATGTGTGTTACTTGGAAGAATAAGCTTGATTCTGCAGAGTTCGAAGAATGGCAAGAGAACCATATAAATGAAGATCAATGTTCTGCAAATCACAAAGGAGCATCCGGTAACATGGAAGTCGACGCAATTGTCACAATGTTCAAAAGATCGCAAGAGAATAACGTGAAGATTCGCAACTATATTGGAGATGGTGACTCGAAAACATATAGTGGTGTTATCAATGCTGAACCTTATGGTGAAAATTTTCTAGTCAATAAAAAAGAATGTGTTGGACACGTCCAAAAAAGGATGGGAACTCGTTTGCGTGATTTAGTCAAAAAAACTATGACTGATAGTGAAACCAAAACTGGAAAAAAAATTTAAAAAAAAACTCTCTCAGGTAAAGGGAAACTGACTGCAAAAATGATTGATAAGCTCACCCAGTACTATGGTCGTGCAATTCGTTTCAATTCTAATTCTGTAGAAGAAATGAAGAAAGCCATTTGGGCTACTTACTATCATTATGCCTCAACCGATGCAAAACCACAACACGAAAACTGCCCTAGCGGAGAAGACTCATGGTGTGAATGGCAGAAAGCTGCAGCTTCAAACAAGCTGAATAATTTCAAACACACATATTCTGCTCTACCAACTGATGTTTTACAAGGAATCAAGCCAATTTATGAAGATTTAAGCAAAGATGCTCTCCTAGAGCGATGTATTGGCGGATTCACACAAAATAATAATGAGAGTTTGAACCAGCTTATTTGGAAGATTGCGCCGAAAGTTGAGAGTGGTTCAGCAATTATCGTCGAATTTGCATCTTCAGTGGCTGCTTGTGTTTTCAATGAAGGCTGTAAAGCTTATTTAACCTTCCTAGAAGAGATGCGAATAAGTACTGGTCCAAGTTGTCATGGATGGGCGCTTCGAACCAACGATATTCGAATGAACAGAGCAGATGAGCGAGCAGCTGAAACCGCTAAAAATGATAGAATTCGCCGCAGACTTGATAAAAAAGATGCTTTGGACATTCTTGACGAAAGTTCTATACTCTATGGTCCCGGCATTGATGATTCTATGTGAGTAAAATAAAAAATAAATAGCTTACTAAGTTTTATCAGGGTCTTTTCGCTACGAAAAACTTTAAACGCGTTTTTCTCAAGTCGATGTTTTTTGAGTCGGTGCACACTGTATCTGAAAATCTATTCAACCGATCGTTCTCAAATTTTTTACAGTATTTCCTTACATAATTTATGAGGTAACCCTGGCGAGATTTTTTCGTCTTTGATTTTATTTTTCTTATTATTAACAACAATAGTCATGAATTTAGGCCAAAAATCGGTATTTTCACTTTCAAGTCTTGTAAAAAGTTCAAAAATTAAAAAAAATGGAAAAACTCGGCAGCGATACCTAGAGGGACATAAAAATTAAGGAAAAAACTTTGGTTATTTCATTTCAGATGATCCAGTGCTGAGATATGATGTGCACCGCAAAATGTATTTCTTCTGAGGCGCCTGCGAAGAATTGCTGCCATTCGGTCAATTTTCAATATTTTTGAACCAATATTTCACAGAATATAGTTCAATTACTACTCTTTAATGTACAACAATCAGAAATAAATGTACTTTCACCGTACGCCCAAAAAAAAATCTGTAAAAACCTGTTTTTTTCTGCCTTCAAAACCATACCCCCCCCTTAAAGGCAGCCAAAAAACGGCTGAAGTTCGCGATCAACACGAGCAAGAGACGGAAATGGACGCAGCTCATTGACGATGTGGATGGCGACCCCTGGGGTGACGGTTACAAGATTGTAACCCGAAAACTGGGGGCACGTGGCCCACCGTTGTTGAGAGACCCCGACTCGAAACGAATTGTAGACGGACTATTTCCCACCCACCCTATACGGGTGGAAGAGGAAGACGAGGACGAACTGACGGACGTCCCGTTGTTCACGGGGGAGGAGCTCCTCAGAGCAACTTCCTCGTTGAAGAACGGGAAAGCACCTGGACCTGACGGTATTCCCAGCGAGATTGTCCGGCTCGTTGCTATACATTGTAGCGCGCCTACCAACTTCGCCAAAAGTTGGTGGCGTGTCTCCAAATTTCCACACCCAGAGCCTTTTGCTCACCAAAAATACGAAAAGAAAAAAAAGAAAACAAATCCGGAATTGGGCGCCAGTCCTTACGGACGCGGATTGGCTCTGAGGGGGCCCGGTCTAACTCAGCGAGAGCTGAAAGACCCTCCCAGAGGGAATCCGTTGTCTGGATTAATCGGAAAATTGAAACAAAAGAAAATCCAGACGACTTTTCTCGGGATTAACAAAAATTCGAATTTATTCACAAAAAGAAAGAATCATCAACTGTACAAAAAGAGATAGTTTAATCGGAATTAACGAAAATTCGAATTTATCCGCAATACAAAGAAATAGTTAATAACTGCACAAAAGAAAACAAAAATATAATTTATTCGGGAACCTTCCGACTACAAATCAAATTTTTATTTTCTTTATTCAAAATTACGCGATAGGAGATAGTAATGAGGGAGTCGATAGGAGGTAGGCGATAGGAGGTAGAGAAGGAATGCCAAAAGAACACAAAGAAGGCCCTGTACAGGCTCTCACCACAGAGATAGTCGGAAGATACTCCAAAGTTCGTCCAAAAACGGAATTTCCGGCAGAAAGGTAATTGTCCAAAAAACGGAATCTCCGAAAGAAAGGTAGTTCGGCCAATTGATCGTCTTCTCAGGAACAAGAAAGGGCGTCCGCACTCGCACAAGGCTCAGAAATCTCTGATTCTGATTTCGGCCTCTTCGTGATACGAGAGATAGCGCCATCATTTTCATGACCAGATTCGGGAATTACGACAAGTTCTCCAGTGGTAATTAGAGCATCGACCCGTTTTTCATTATCGACCCGTCTCCTGCGGATCGCTAGATGGCCGTAAGCGATAGATCCTTGACATCCGTCTCCTTGTCTCTCTCTCGGGAGTCGGTAGTTCGTCCTTCCTTCTCTTCGCTGTCATAGACGGCTCCGGAGTCTTCCCTCTTCTTCTCTCTCATGTTGAGGGAGCTTTGGGTGCTCCTTGTCTTCTCCCGTCTCTTCTTTGTGCCGATCTTCGTGATTTTGGCAGGGAATTTGAAGGGGAAAGGGAGTGACGGCGTTAGGTAATGCGAAAATTACTTATCGTGATTCGTTAACAAAATCGAAGGTAATAAGCGAGAATAATAAATGCAATATAATATTTCTTCAGGTTCCCGGGAGATTTCTGAGCACTCTTAGTTTTCAATAACTCCCGATAGCCCGAATTTACGAAAGAATTACGAGAAGACAAAAAGAGAGACGTAAATTATACAAATTTGAGAGATTTTTACGATATAATGGAACGGGAGAAATTTTCCACGTTACAACATAGACCGGGCATCCTCCTGGGAATGTACAACGACTGCCTGACCGAGGGCATATTCTGCAGATCATGGAAGGTGGCGAGGTTAGTCCTTATTAGTAAGGGCAAGGGAGACCCCGACTCGCCGTCTTCCTACAGACCACTTAGCCTGCTGAACACAGCGGGAAAAGTCTTCGAGCTGCTGATAAGGCCCAGACTACTTGACGCCGTACAAGACGCTGTCGACCTATCTGACCGACAACACGGTTTTCGGAAAGGACGATCGACGATAGGCGCCATACAGGACGTAATCGACATCTTTGACAAAGCACAGGAGGCGTGCCACGCGGCAAGACCCATAGTCGTGTTGGGCACACTGGACGTACGCAACGCGTTCAACTCGGCGAGGTGGGTGGATATCCTGGAGGCGTTCGAAACGACCTTCCGGGTACCCCCCTACCTTCGCCGAGTTGTACAAGACTACCTTAGAGACCGACGGATTACGTACGAGACGAACGAGGGTATGAGGGAGAGGATGGTATCCGCGGGCGTAGCCCAAGGATCGATCCTCGGCCCCGACTTCTGGAACGTACTGTACGACAGCTTGCTGAGACTGGAAATGCCCCTGGACACTTCCCTCATCGCCTATGCCGACGACGTGGCGGTCGTGATCACAGAGCGTGATTCACACCTAGCTCAACTGAAGTTGAACCAAGCCATGAGGCGAGTGACCAGGTGGATGACTGAACACGGACTCGAACTAGCACTAAACAAGACAGAACTGTTACTGCTAACAAGGAAACGGATCCCCACGATTGTGCCGATGACCGTAGGGACGGAATTGATGGAGACCAGGGGGGAAGTCAAGTACCTGGGGGTCACCCTCGATACGAAGCTGACCTTCTGGCCTCATATACAGAGGGCCATTGGGAAGGCGACGGAGAAGACCAAAGCTCTTAGCCGACTCATGGCCAACACGCACGGACCACGACCAAGTATACGGAGACTGCTCATGACAGTGACCCACTCGACACTCCTCTACGGAGCAGAGATCTGGGCCTCCGCACTTAAAGTGCAAAAGTACCGCAAAGCCGTTACCGCGGTACAGAGAAGGGGAGCGCTCCGGATAGCGTGTGCGTACCGCACGGTGGCGGCTGAAGCGGTACTCGTAATTGCGGGGGTAATTCCCATAGACCTTCTCGCACTCGAGCGCAGGAGGATATGGGAACGGAGGACCGAACTGGGGCGAGCCGACGCCACGGTGGACGAACGAACCAGGACGATCGACGAATGGCAGAGACGCTGGACGACAGACGTGCCTGGAGCTTGGACGAGACGACTGATCCCGACGATACGTCCGTGGAAGGAGAGGAGCTTTGGTGAGGTGGGTTTCCACCTAACACAGTTCCTCTCCGGACACGGATACTTCCGGCAGTACCTGCATAAAATGGGCAAGGTTAAAACCCCCCATTGCAGGTACTGCGGATGGGACAGAGACGATGCGGAACACACCTTTTTCAGGTGTGACCGCTGGGCCGACAGAAGGCGGCTTCTGGAGATGAACGGTGGCCCGGTCACTCCGGACAACGTCATCGCCAGAATGCTGCAGGACAGAGACAAATGGACAGACGTGACTACGTACGTGACGGACGTACTCAAGACGAAAAAGGACGACGGATGCCTGGAGGATGCGTGAGTGAGTGAGAAAGTGAGGAAAGTATGAAAGAGACGAATGAATGAGGTGTGGAGAGGACCGCTGCCGCGGTCTAGATACCGCCGCCCGGACTGTGGACATGCGAGGAGCAGGACCGGCGGGAGAGGAGCCGTGGGGGGGGGGGTTTTAGTGGGTAACCTGTGCCAAGGAGTCCCACACACCGGGGGAGGCATCCCCCGACGGCACATAAAGTGTTTTCCCCTCCTTTTTAAAAAAAAAAAAAAAGTATTGGTAATAATAGAAAAAAATAATTCTAATAAGAAAGTCAAGGTTTTCATTTTCGCCGTTTTATTTCTTATGGCTGTTGGATACCCAAAAAGGTTCGCTTACTTCTCTCAAGGGATGCCGCTGATTCCACTCCTGTGTGAGAGAGTAAGGTAGAGTAGAGTCAGATGGTCGCTTCATAAGAAAAACAGAGAACTCACGATAGAGCTCTCCCTACCAGTTCCATTTTTGCGACAAAGAAAGGTGATGCGAAAGAGACAGAGAGAAAATATCAAAAAATATACAATGTAGGAAGCTTGTCTTTTCAAATCTTTCTACTGTCGTGAAAAAAAGAAGACTTTACTGTTGCATGTATAGGCTTGCCTTAGATGGTTGATTTGTGTTTATATATGCAAACACATGCATTCACAAATTTGAAGGGACTAACTTTTTTTATAATGAATCATTCGTAACAAATTTTCGGACTAGGATGCAGCTTAAAATATATAGGAACGAAAGCTTCTTACATTCGGATTTTTACATTTTGAGAATGAAATATTGGAAATATTCTGGATGTTATATTTTTATAGGAATAGTAATTTGATAATAATTGGAGATGTTTTGTTACCGTTACAAAGAGAATGTCTCTAACAATCTCAAATTCTCGAATTACGAGAGTAAAAGAAAAAGAAAAAAATTGTTTAATTTATTTAAACAATTTTTTTAAAACTAATTGTGGGAAAGTGGATTCTTGGCCGTCTTGGTATTGGACATGGATTTCACGGAAAAAAACACAAAAAACATTCATTTTTCACGGGAAAAAAAACAAAAAATGAATGTTTCTTAATTTGTTTAAACAATTTTTGTTTAATTTGTTTTTAAACTTGTTTAAACAAAAATTGTTTAAACAAATTAAAAAACATTAATTTTTTGTTTTTTCCCCGTAAAAAATGAATGTTTTTTTCCCGTGAAATCCACGTCCAATACCAAGATGGCCAAGATCTATCCATTACCAAGATCATCCATTTTTCCACAATTAGTTTTAAAAAAATTATTTAAATAAATTAAACAATTTTTTTTCTTTTTCTTTTACTCTCGTAATTTAAGAATTTGAGATTGTTATAGACATTCTCTTCGTAACGGTAACAAAACATCTCCAATTATTATCAATTACTATTCCTATAAAAATATAACATCCAGAATATTTCCAATATTTCATTCTCAAAATGTAAAAATCCGAATGTAAAAAGCTTTCGTTCCTATATATTTTAAGCTGCAACCTAGTCCGACAATTTGGTACGAATTATTCATTATAAAAAAAGTTAGTCCCTTCAAATTTGTCAATGTATGTGTTTGCATATATAAACACAAATCAACTATCTAAGACAAGCCTACACATGCAAAAGTAAAATCTTCTTTTTTTCACGACAGTAGAAAGATTTGAAAAGACAAGCTTCCTACATTGTATATTTTCTGATATTTTCTCTCTGTCTCTTTCGCATCACCTTTCTTTGTCGCAAAAATGGAACTGGTGGGGAGAGCTCTATCGTGAGTTCTCTGTTTTTCTTATGAAGCGACCATCTGACTCTACTCTATCCTACTCTCTCACACAGGAGTGGAATCAGCGGCATCCCTTGCGAGAAGTAAGCGAACCACTTTGGGTATCCAACAGCCATAAGAAATAAAACGGCGAAAATGAAAACCTTGACTTTCTTATTAGAATTATTTTTTTCTATTATTACCAATACTAGTACCGCTATTATTACGATTATTGCTGATATTATTATTACTATTATTACTTTGTTAATGATGATGATTATGGTTATTATTATTATTATTATTATAATGGTTGTTCTTGTTGTAATTATTACTTTCGATTCAATTCGATTAAAAATCGAATTCGAGTTTAAAGTAATAATTACAAAAACAATAGCCATAATAATGATAATAATAATCATAATCATCATCATCATCAACAAATTAATAATAGCAATAGTAGTATTAATAATATTAACAATAATCATAATAATAGCGTGGTAGTGGTATAGCGGTAGTGGTAATAATAGAAAAAAATAATATAAATAAGAATCTCAAGGTTTTCATTTTCGCCGCTTTATTTCTTATGTATGATTTCGTTCTTCAAAGCAGTAGTAACCACACTACTACTACTACTACTATGTTGTCCAACGACAATACATTACAGACCTAGTAGTGTGTAGTGGTAGAAATAAAAACAATAACAGAAGAGAAATTTGGAATGTTTTGATGTTATCCTCTTACTTCTTTTATTATTATTTCTACTACTACTTTATTGTTCGACGTCCCACCGTAAGTAAGGTCGGATCTAAATTTTTGTTACCGCCTACCGAGCCTCTTTGGCGTTCTATCTCGAATCGTCCAATTACGATAGACAATCAAGATGAAAAAATGTTTATTTTGTATAAAAAACTATTTTTTATACAAGTTGCGGAAATAATGAGTTCTTGGCCGTGCTGAGGTCCGACATGGATTTTACGGGAGAAAAGTATAAAAAATTAATATTTTTCATTTTTGTTTAAACAATTACATTTTAATCAAACTGTGGAAAAAACAGTTTCTTGGTCATGTTGAAACCGGACATGGATTTTACGGGAAAAAAGAACACAAAAAATAGATGCTTTTCTATTTGTTTACACAATTTTTGTTTAAGCAAATTAGCAATAAAAAATTATTTATATTGTTACACTAGAGTGTATATTGCGGTCTAAATATGTCATGGTGCAAGTGTGCATGGCTTGTTTCTCTCAATTTATTTCATTCCACTTATCAAAAGTCGTACGACGTGATACCGCCGAGTTGCGAGTCCGTGGTATCACGTCGTACGACTCTCGGAAAAATAAATTAAGTAATTACACAGTCATTGGAGACGTTTTGTTTTCGTTCAAACGGGAATGTCTATAACAATCTCAAATTCTCGAATTATGATAATTAAACAAAAATAAAAAAATAAATTAATTTATTTAAGCAATTTTTTTAAAACTAATTGTGGAAAAATGGATTCTTGGGCGTCTTGGTATTGGACATGGATTTCACGGGAAAAAAAACCAAAAAATGAATGTTTTTTAATTTGTTTAAACAATTTTTGTGTAAACAAATTATGAAAAAATGTTTGATGCATGTCACGAAAATGCATATTTCAATATTGTATTATCATTGTGCAAGTGCGCATTGCCTACTTCTCCCAAATTATTTCATTTGTTTCTCCAAGAGTCGTACGACGTGATACCACCGAGTAGCGAGTCTGTGGTATCCCGTCGTACGACTTTTGCAAAGCGAAATGAAATAATTTGAGACAAACAAGGGATGCACTCTTGCACCATGATATATCTACATTGAAATATACACTCTAGTGTAAAAATATAAATAATTTTGTTTGGTAATTTGCTTAAACAAATATTGTTTAACAAAATTAAAAAACATTTATTGTTTGCTCTTTTTCTCCGTGAAATCTATGTCTGGTGCCAACACGACCAAAAACCTATTTTTTCTACAGATTGTTTAAATAATAATTGTTTAAGCAAATTACAATTTTTTTCTTTTTGTTTGTTATCATAATTTGAGAATCAGAGATTGCAATATGCATTCTCGCTTGAATTGTAACAAACATGTTAAATTATTCGATTTGTTTCTCCAAGAGTCGTACGACGTGATACCCCGGACTCGTCACTCGGTGGTATCCCGCCGTACGACTCTTCGAAAGAGAATTTAGCCCAGACACGAATCCCAATTTACCGGCAATTACATCTGACTTCCTACGTCTCCAATAAGAACCGCAGATGCATGCGCTTCTCGCAAATGAAAATCAACAGCGTAAACAACATGTGTATTGTCGATTTTTTTCATAAATCGACAAAAAATTTCAAAAATAAAATTCCTTTATCGCCAAGCGTGAGGCGACGCCATGTTGAATCGTCACCTGCGATGTACTTCGCAACATGGCGTCGCTCCACGCTTGGCGATAAAGGAATTCTATTTTTGAAATTTTTCGTTGATTTATGGAAAAAATCGACAATACACATGTTGTTTACATTGTTGATTTTCATTTGCGAGAAGCGCGAGCTTCTACGTTACGTATTGGAGACGTAGGAAGGAAGACTGTAATTGCGGATAAATTGCGGCTCGTGTCTAGGCTAAATTCACGTTTCAAGAGTCGTACGACGGGATACCACAGACTCGCGACTCGGCGGTATCACGTCGTACGACTCTTGGAGAAAGAAATGGAATAATTTAACATAAATTAGCTATGCTTTGTTACAATTCAAATGAGAATGCATATTGCAATCTCTGATTCTCAAATTACAACAACAAAAAAATTGTGTAAATTGTTTAAACAATTATTTTTTAAACAAATTGTAGAAAAAATAGGTTCTTGGTCCTGGTGACACCTGACATAGATTTTACGGGCAAAAAGAATCAAAAATAAATATTTTTTAATTTATTTAACAATTTTTGTTTAAACAAATTACCAAAAAAAATTATTTATATACTTACACTAGAGTGTATATTTCAATCTAGATATATCATGGCGCAAGAGTGCATAGCTTGTTCCTCAAATTATTCTATTTCACTTTGCAAGAGTCGTACGACGTGATACCACGAACTCGCCACTCGGTGGTATCACGTCGTACGACTCTTGGGGAAACAAATCGAATAATTTAACATAAATTTGCGGTGTTTTGTTACAATTCAAACGAGAATGCATATTGCAATCTCTGATCCTCAAATTATGATAACAAACAAAAAGAAAAAAATTGTGTAATTTGTTTAAACAATTTTTGTTTAAACAAATTGTGAAAAAAACATTTTCGATGAATATTGTTACGAATATGCAATATTTAAATCTCGTATTATCATTGTTCAAGTGTGCATTGCCTGCTTCCCCCAAATTATTTCATTTGTTTCTCCAAGAGTCGTACGACGTGATACCACCGAGTAGCGAGTCTGTGGTATCCCGTCGTACGACTTTTGCCAAGTGAAATGAAATAATTTGAGACAAACAAGCGATGCACTCTTGCACTACGATATATCTACATTGAAATATACACTCTAGTGTAAAAATATAAATAATATTGTTTGGTAATTTGTTTAAACAAATATTGTTTAAACAAATTAAAAAACATCTATTTTTTGTGTTCTTTTTATTCGTAAAATCCGTGTCCGGTTTCAACATGACCAAGAAACTATTTTTTCCAGAGTTTGATTAAAAAATAATTGTTTAAACAAATTACAAATGTTTTTCTTCCTGATTTTTTACCATAATTTGAGAATTTGAGACCGTTACGTGTTTTCCCGTGTGAATTGTAAGAAAACATCGCAAATTTATATCAAATTATTTAATTTCCCTTTTCAAGAGTCGTACGACGTGATACCACCAAGTAGCGCGTCTGTGGTATCACGTCGTACGACTCTTGGAGAAACAAATGAAATAATTTGAGAGAAGCAGGCAATGCACACTTGCACAACGATGATACGAGATTGAAATATGCATTATCGTGACAAAATGCACCAAAAATTTAGTAAATAATTTGTTTAAACAAAAATTGTTTAAAAACATTAAAAAACATTTATTGTTTGTTCTTTTTCCCCGTGAAATCCATGTCCGGTGCCAACACGACTAAAAGCCTATTTTTTCTACAGATTGTTTAAAAATAATTGTTTAAACAAATTACACAATTTTTTTCTTTTTCTTTGTTATCATAATTTGAGGATCAGAGGTTGCAATATCTATTCTCGCTTGAATTGTAACAAAACACCGCAAATTTGTTTTAAATTATTCAATTTGTTTCTCCAACAGTCGTACGACGTGATACCACCGAGTGGCGAGTCCGTGGTATCACGTTGTACGACTTTTGCAATGTGAAATTAAATAATTTGAGAGAATAAGCCATGCACTCTTGCGCCATGATATATCGAGATTGAAATTTACACTCTAGTGTAAATATATGAATAATTTTTTTTGGTTATTTGTTTAAACAAAAATTGTTAAAACAAATTGAAAAACATCAATTTTTTGTGTTCTTCCCCGTAAAATCCATGTCCGGTGTCAACAGGACCAAGAACCTATTTTTTCTACGGTTTGTTTAAAAAATAATTGTTTAAACAAAATACACAATTTTTTTGTTTATGTTTGTTGTCATAATTTGAGAATCAGAGATTGCAATATGCATTCTCGTTTGAATTGTAACAAAACACCGCAAATTTACGTCAAACTATATAGTTTGTTTCTCCAAGAGTCGTACGACGTGATACTACAGACTTGCGACTCGGCGGTATCCCGTCGTACGATTCATGGAAAGAGAATTTAGCCCAGACACGAACCCCAATTTACCGGCAATTACAGTCTGACTTCCTGCGTCTCCAATACCTAACGTAGAAGCTTGCGCTTCTCGCAAATGAAAATCACCAGCGTAAACAACATGTCTATTGTCGATTTTTTCCATAAATTGACAAAAAAATTCAAAACTGAAATTCCTTTATCGCCAAGCGTGGGGCGACGCCATGTTGAATCGCCACCTGCGATGTATTTCGCAACATGGCGTTGCTTCACGCTTGGCGATAAAGGAATTCTATTTTAAAAATTTGTTGTCGTTTTATGGGAAAAATCGACAATACACATGTTGTTTACGCTATTGATTTTCATTTGCGAGAAGCGCAAGCTTCTACATTACGTATTGGAGACGTAGGAAGTAAGACTGTAATTGTGGGTAAATTGCGGTTCGTGTCTAGGCTAAATTCACGTTTCAAGAGTCGTACGACGGGATACCACAGACTCGCGACTCGGCGGTATCACGTGGTACGACTCTTGGAGAAAGAAATTGAATAATTTAACATAAATTAGCTATACTTTGTTACAATTCAAACGAGAATGCATATTGCAATCTCTGATTCTCAAATTACGACAACAAACAAAAACAAAAAAATTGTGTAATTTGTTTAAACAATTATTTTTTAAATAAATTGTAGAAAAAATAGGTTTTTGGTCTTGTTGACATCGGACATAGATTTTACGGGGAAAAAGAACAAAAAATAAATGTTTTTTAATTTGTTTAAACAATTACATTTGAAACAAATTGCGGAAGAATAGGTTCTTGGTCGTGTTGACGTTGGACATGGATTTTACAGGAAAAATGTACAAAAAGTTAATATTTTTTAATTTAAACAATTATTGTATAAACAAATTGCCGAACTGATATTTTCCTTTGTTTTTGGTCGATAATTTTGATTGACACGGTATTCGAATGGATACATTCAATATGTGTAATTTTTTTACGGTTGATTATAAATCCAACAAAAAAGTGACTATAAACTGAAGACGAGAAATGAAGAACTTATAATAGCGAATAACTGAAAGGAACGTATATTGACAAAACTTGAGATAAGTCGATAAAGCATACTATTGACTGCATGAATCATGCTCCTATGTAATCCGATACAGATGATAAGGAACTGTTTGGAGCTCTTTGTCGCATTGAATTGCACGCGTGGATGTTTACAGCATCTCCCACCCTCGTTCCTATAGATATGGACCGAAAGGAAAAAGACTTCTTCTCGCGCTGTGCAGTCTTTTCTTGATTCTCTCGGAGTGAATTATTGCTGGCCACTGTCACGTACGCGTGACTTTCTTAGCCAAACGTTCACGCCGCGCGGTTTACTATACATGCAATAGTGTTGTTTAAACAATTATTTTGTTGTTTAAACAAATTGTGTAAGAATTGGGTTCTTGGCCGTGTTAACACCGGACACGGATTTTACGGCCGAAGAGAACATAAAATATTACGGTTTTTAATTTGTTTCAACAATTTTTGTTTAAACAAATTATTTAAAAATATTGTTAATGCATTTTGTCACGAGAATGCATATCTGAATCACGCGTTATCATTGTGTAAGAGTGGATCGCCAATTTCTATGAAACTATTTCATTTATTGCTCCAAGAGTCGTACGTCGTAATACCACAGATTTGCGACTCGGCGGTATCGCGTCGTACGACTCTTGAAACGTGAATTTAGCCCAGACACGAACCCCAATTTACCGGCAATTACAGTCTGACTTCCTACGTTTCCAATACGTAACGTAGAAGCTTGTGCTTCTCGCAAATGAAAATCAACAGCGTAAACAACATGTGTATTGTCGATTTTTTCCATAAATCGACAAAAATTTTCAAAAATAGAATTCATTTATCACCAAGCGTGGAGCGACGCCATGTTGCGAAGAATATCGCTGGTGACGATTCAACATGGCGTCGCTCCACGCTTGGCGATAAAGGAATTTCATTTTTGAAATTTTTTGTCGATTTATGAAAAAAATCGACAATACGAACATGGCGTCGTGGAGCGACGCCATGTTGAATCGTCACCAGCGATATTCTTCGCAACATGGCGTCGCTCCACGCTTGGTGATAAATGAATTCTATTTTTGAAATTTTTTGTCGATTTATGAAAAAAATCGACGATACACATGTTGTTTACGCTGTTGATTTTCATTTGCGAGAAGCACAAGCTTCTACGTTACGTATTGGAAACGTAGGAAGTCAGACTGTAATTGCGGGTAAATTGCGGTTCGTGTCTAGGCTACATTCACGTTTCAAGAGTCGTACGACGGGATACCACAGACTCGCGACATGGCGGTATCACGTCGTACGACTCTTGGAGAAAGAAATGGAATAATTTAACACAAATTAGCTATGCTTTGTTATAATGAAAATGTGTTTAATTTGTTTAAACAAATATTTTTTATGCAAATAGGGGAAAAAATGAGCTCTTGGCCGTGCTGAGATCGGACATGGATTTTACGGGAAAATGTCCAAAAAATTAATATTTTTAAATTTAAACAATTACTGTTTAAACAAATTACCGAACAGATATTTTCCTTCGTTTTTGGTCGATTATTTTGATTGCCACGGTATCCGAGTTGATATATTCAATACGTGGAATTTTTTTACGATTGATTATAAATTCAACGAAGGAATATATGTTGACAAAACTGGAGATTAGTCGATAAAGTATACTATTGACTACATGAGTCATGCTACTTTGTAATCCGATACAGTTGGTAAGGAACTGTTAGGAGTTCTTTCAAAGATTCAACAAAGAACTTCTTTGTTTTATTGAATTCCACGTGTAGATGTTTACAGCATCTGCCACCCTCGTTCCTACAGATATGGAGCGAGAGGAAAAAGACTTCTTTATTCTCGTGCAGTGCAGTCTTTTCTTGATTCTCTTTGAGTCAAGTATTGTAAGGACGTCATCCAGAATTCAAACAAGGGAACTTTTTTCAAAACGCTACACATTGACCGAATTTGCTACGTACATGGAAAACGGAAACAGCGACATCTGTGCCAATTTCGTTGTACTAAAATTTTGTTGGTCGATAATCTTTTCAATTAAACCGGGTTACCACGCACGAGGAATTACAGTCTGACTTCCTGTCAGCTTGTTTCTAACCGGAAACAGATAATTAGGGTTTTGTCCTCTTCTATCACAGCTAAGGAATGTGCGTATTATTCGTTATTTTCGATATATGCTGTGAATATTATTTTCCAATGCGGGGAACATCACAGGTGACGACTCAACATGGCGTCGCTTACGCTTGGCGATAAAGAAGATTAAATTTTCGAAACTTTTTATTCGATTTATGGAAAAAATCTACCATACGCACATTCTTTACGCTATTAATTTTCATTTGGGAGAAGCGCAAGCAATTGCGGTTCTTATTGGAGACGTAAACAGTCAGACTGTAATTGTCGGTAAATCGGGGTTCGTGTCTGGGCTAACACTATATAGGACGCGACTTTAACAGAATCTTAAGACTCTCTGCACGAGCCTCGCGCTCGGAGAATTAGTGCCTTTCTTCTTTCTATTAAGTTTTCTATTTATTGTTGAAAAATATATTGTTAAGTTTCTCATTAAGTTGCTTCTTTTACTTATTAGCGTCTCCCACCCTTGTCCGTCCGAGCGAGCCGAACGTTCTGCGTTAACACCGGTAGTCTCCGCTTTGTTTCTTTGTATTTGTTGTGACCGGGATTTGCCCGTCGTTACAGTCTCGCACAAGTATTTTAATAAAAATTGATATTAAAAATTAATATTAATGGATAAAACAAACCTTAGAGAAAGCATCCACTATCCAAATTGCAAAGAAAGCAGTTTTGTATTTACTAAAGAAAGCACTCTCTTGCATTTTGCACTTTGCACCTAATAGGTTACATATGCTCTTCTTTTTTACCTTTCTTACTCGATGATGCAACATCAGGCAAGATGGCTGTCCTTGTTACAGCAGCGCCTGTGCTGTCTGACAGAACTAAATTCAAAATTGAAAATTCAAATTAAGATTAAAAGTCGGTACAACGATAAGGAGAAAAATCGTTACGATGTTGGCACTCGCGGGTGGAATGGAACGGAGGGTGTGGAAGTGGTGAAAAAAAAAGGAAAACAATAATTCCTTATCCGCACTTTGCACATAAACTATATTTACAAACACTATTATAATTAAATATGAAATTGGATCTTTTTTAGAACTTGTGACTTGACTGACGCGAATGGACTCAAACAGGGTATCACGGATTCCGACCTGTTTGGACTAGAAATGTGTCCTTTTGAGAGTTAGACGTGAACTGAACTCTTCCGATGAAAAGTGTCAAACCTAGACTAATGTTAGAACAAAATATGAATGCTATTGGTCGAAATTTTACAAAGAGTGGGAAAATGCTATCTGCGTCATCAGGTCAAAAAAAGAGAAAAAAAGGGGTTTTCACCCCTTGCCGTGGCTGGTACGTGGTAATAAAACAAAAAAAAGGAAAGGAATTTCCCTGTACTGTTTAACTCTATCGTAGACCGGAGAGGTTTATGATGGCCAATAAAGGACTGGCGTGAAGATTTTCAAAATAGAAAGATTAGGATACTCGCAGATGTGGGAAAAACCCAATGTGACCATTTTGTGACTGACATGTGGTCATTGAAGCATTTACAAAAAAAACTACAAGAGTTGTAGAGAACGGAAAAGATATACAAAAAATTCCGCGACGGAACAACGACGATAACAGAAAAATTCGTTATGACATCGGTTAAGCGGAAAAATCGTTAACCGAGAGTCAAGATACCGAATCAACTGAGGGCGTGTCTAACTGCCCGAGTAATTCCACGCCAAATTAACCAATAAAAAACTAGTTTTTTATGTGGATATTTTAGATTTTAATTATTTTTTGGTTGCTTGTTAACCTTACCTCTGACCTGAAAAAAAGTTAATTTTTATTTTTTTTTCGACAATTTATTCCAGAGTTATGATTTTTTGAAAATTTGAAAAATTCACACATTTTGCGTAGTTTTATAATCTTTAAACAACTGTAACTCAAGAATTATTTGACATAAAGACCTGAATTTTTTTCATTTTTTACAGTTTTTTATGGTGTTTTATAAAACATACAACATGCCTAAGTTACTTATTAAAAAATTTTTTTTTCAAATTTTATAATATTTTTTATGAAAACTCAAAATCGAAATTTTTGATTTTTTTGAAAAAAAAAAAATTTTATTTAACTCATTTTTGGCAACATTTATACCAATTTTCATGATGGTACTTCTATGGTAACATGGTAAAAAAAATATTTTCTGTATTAAGGTTCGTGTAAATTTTAAAAATACCCTGTAATGATAGTATTTGCTGTTTAGCCTAAAGTGATACTGTCAAGGAAACAATACTACAAAGTGGAGACATTAAAAACTAACCTGGTGAATAACAAATATTAACAATTTTTCATCCAGGAATTTTAGCTCAAACTGAAAATGTATTAATTATCGTAATCATATTTATTTAATGACTTATAAAACTATATTGTAAAAAGCTGTTAATTTGTACAATAATATTTGTTAACTTAATAAGTTATTACAGTCACTTTCCTCCAGGCTGCCAGTGGAATTATTTTTAGATCTCAGTAGAGGTATTTTTTCTTTGTATATAAAATTTGGCAAGCTTTTGCCGTTTCCATTGTCGGGACTTGGTATGTTCTGCCTGTTGCAGTGATTGGGTGTAATTTGCATAAAATAAAGTTTTTTGGCACAATTAAAATGTCTACTTTTCTTGGATAGGTGAATGATGTTGATGGTCCATTCGAATGAAGGAAAGAAATTTTAACTTCATGCTTAACTGGATCTTTTGATACAACACATGCCATCCACCACTCCTTTTCATGGGCACAAGCAACATACCACACAATTTCTTCAAACAGAATGTCTTCATCACCAGGACTCACTTGAACTTTGTGAGTTTCCGTACTGTCAGAAAAAGAATATGTTTTTGTTTCGACTTGGACTTTATTGAGGGGGATGAATGCATGAAATTTTTGAGTCCCAACAACTGCCACAGCTTTTCCAAATCCTGATTTTAAAGTTTCTTCAACATATTCTTAATTATTTACATTTAAAAAAAGTGATTGTTATCAAGTTTTCTACACCCCACTGGAAAAGTTGAAATGGTGTCAATATTTGGTTGTCTGTTGGAGTTTGGAGGCTGGCTTTAGCAGCAAGCCTTTTTAATGCGCCGCCTACTCCGTCGTAGACACCTTTACCATGTGCCGTAGCATAAAAATGCCATTCAGCTTCGATTCCGCCAAAATCTTCCTTATGATGGCAAAGATTTACAAAATTCTTATAGTTTTTATATTGAGCTGCCGAGCCATCTGAAAAGTTGTATAGCTTCTTCAAGTTGGGCAAAATACCTCCCAAAAAATCTAATAACTTTTCCTGGAAAACATGAACAACAACTGTGTTGTGTGATAAGCAATCCGAGATGAATACGATACTCTTATGAACTAAAATTTGACTTCCTGTTTCTTGTTCTTTGTCTTTGTAGTGAACAACAATTGGGTGAACTGTAGCCATAGAATTGTTCCAATGGAACCCTTGTGCTTCATCTTGCAGAATAAATGAATAGTTTTCTGAAAAATCGCATGTTACCACAGCTTCATTATCTTTCAATGCTGACTTCTTTTCAGAAGAAAAATGCGATTGTTGTTTTGCCACAAAATCATGACGTTTTAGATGTACCAACTGTTTACCAAATTCTTGAACAAAGTCCTCGATTGGTTTACTCGTGGTCTCAAAATTGTAACGATCCACAGTAATCCATTGTTTGTATGTTATGTTCTCAACCATGTCTTCCTCAAGACATTCCGTCAAAGCTTCTTTAAAATCATCAATTTTGGGGCAGTAATCACACTCATTTAAAAAGCAAGACTGTGTTGGTGGATTATACATAATCTTGGCCATACATTCTTTATAATCAATAAGAGGGTTGTCAGATTCAGGTAATGTAATTTTATGTAAATTATCACCAGCAATCATCAATTTAGTATTCTGGTGTGCTGTGCATACACAAACAGAATGAGTGATACTGGCACCAGCAATGATACAGTTTTTTGGTCTCAATTCTGCAAACTTTGAAAAGCCGATTTTTAGTCCTTGAAATTTCGAATTAAAAAGGCTGTAAATTTCACTCAAATTTCTCAAAATCAGCCTTTTTTGCACATGAATTGGTTTATCAACAGAATCCTTGCCCATCGAAACATAATCCTTTTTCCCAGGCATTTGCCTACTAACTTCATCATCATTATAAAAATCCTTCACTGTAATAGCCGTTTCAACTGATAAGGTTGTACAAGGTTTTGGGTCTGGAGTCGATAAAACATCTTTTTCTTCAAGTAGTTTTTTTGCTTTTCTAGCAATGTAATTGCTCACACCAAATTCACGTTCTATTCTGGCACATGACCAGCTTTTACTTTTTAGGTAAAACTGTCAATATTTGCAGTTGTTCACTTTTAGTTGCTGTTACAAACTTATCTTTAAGCTGATCAAGTATTTCTGTTTGTGAACCTTCACACATGCAAATATTATCACTCTTATCAGAACTTGATTGAAAGAAAGCTTCATTTAAGTATAAATGTATAAGTATAAATGTAAAGAGAGAAGAAACGGAAGTCTTGTAACCCTAAGGGAACACAATAAAAATATATACATACTTAAACATTGTAAATGATTTTCTTAGTTTCTATTAGTTCATTATGATGTGTATTTTACTTCGGTCTCGCCATTTACATAAAACACGTGTTTTAAGCTTTTCCAATTTATGAATTAGGACGTAAATTGGCTTTCTTTGATCTTGGTTATTAAAAGAATACTGAATTTTCTCTTCCTCGAAAAATGTGTCATCTTTTTCTAATTTGTTAATAAAATCCTGCTCGAAAATAATTGATAAATTTTTTTTAAAGTAATTTTTTAAAATAAATAATGGATTTTTCTCATAAAATTGCATCTGTAGATGTATCTCAAAGAAAGTTCATCCAAATTACGTCGTTACTCATACCACCTTCAATGGAGGAAGCAGAAAATAATATTTGTAAGTATTCACATTGCTGTGAAATTCCTCAGAATTTGTACAGATTTGTTTCTACGCAGATCTTGAACTCTTACACTGCCGAACTTGATATGATATTGCCGTTCAAGCTACATTTTCAATGAGAAAGCAGACATCGAAGACTAAAAATGAGAATAATCGCGAATAAAAAAGAATGCAAGCACCCCTTTTATCATTTAGCTTTTAGACCTTTATGTAAATCCTATTGTATTCGTTCCTCGATCTTTGGCACTTCGATAATCAAAAATAGCACCTTGATTTACAATTATTGCAGCATTTTATAAATAAAAACAATATCGTTCGATAATTTTGTATGAAATTGGCGCATAATTAACTTTGGAATTTCAGTGACATTGGGACTGAAACTTGGATCAAAATTGAAAATGCACGAGTGCAATGATATTGAATTTAAATCGTTCAACATAAATCTATTTTTGTCTATCAGTGCCCACCCATTTTTACCTCTCATAAAAGCGATATAAAACATTTTTCGTTCTTTGCTACGAGCTACAAGTCTTTTAGATACACGACAAATTTAATTTGTTTTGCGTCGCAATACGTTTTAATATTATTTAATTATAAATGTTTATCTGTACTGGTCAATCTCAAGAATCCGTCAGTGAACCACACAACACAAACATTTGCAGGACACATGTTCAAATGGGAAATACCCAGAGTTAGCATCGGGAAAAAATGCCTCGGGAAATATGCTTAATCCTTTTCAGCTGCTTTTCAATTACTCAGTTTTCAAATGTACAATTTACAATTTTACCCATGACCATCTTACCCTCATAAAGTCTATAGCCTCTACGCAGCTATAGCATTCAAAACTGAAGCTTTATTACTCAGGTACAAGCTAATTATGACGCTGCACTTCTTATCCACAAAAAATTTGTACTTTCAGCGGCGTCCTTTCTCCCACTTTGTTATTTCAACCAATCATTGATGATTACCAGAAACCAACCCCTTTTAAAACCATTTCTACAATTCACTTCCCGATGTCTCTAAGTTTACACAAATTTCAGTTACTCACCCGAACACAAACCGTCAACACCATACTTTGAGAATGAAATTAAACTAGTGTTATAGTTAGAATCAAACGTGCATTCATTTCTATACCCTCAATTCCTCGACAACTTTAATAAACTACGCAAAAATAATCATATTGGCGCGTAGTGTTTTGTTAGCTCCAACATTTGGCTGCAAAACAATTTGTTATCCCATTTTTTTGTATCTTGCTCAGCAAATACTCACGTATACATAAAACACGGTGTCGCTGTGTATTGGAAACATTAAAATAATAGTACTTAATAATTTAACGAATAATCTATTTTTTGTTTATCAACATGTGGCAAACCAGACCTTTATACAAAATGATATTTGGAACTTGACATTCTATAACATTTAAGCTACCCTTGTAACATTCAATTCCAAGTTTGTACATTTCCAAATCGACAACTTTCGAAAAATTTGGAATTTTATATTTATATGAATAATTTATCTGAAATCTTCTTAATTCTTTGAATATGTAATTTCTTCAGTCTTTCGGTCTTAAAATTTTTTTTTTGATAAATTTGTTGTGTTGACGTTTCGACAACTAATACGTTGTCATCTTCAGAACACTGATTCTATTTATATTTTTAATTTCATAACATAATTTCTTAGATTTAAATTAATTTAATAATTGGAAAGTAAGTTATTATAGGTGTTTTCGACTACATCAACTTACTTTCCAATTATTAAATTAATTTAAATCTAAGAAATTATGTTATGTAATTAAAAATATAAATAGAATCAGTATTCTGAAGATGACAACGTATTAGTTGTCGAAACGTCAACACAACAAATTTATCAATAAAAAAATTTTAAGACCGAAAGACTATTCATTTAATACCTACGGTCAAAGAAGGGATATTCCAAAATAATTCTTAATTCTTGTCGATTCCAAAACCTTTCAAATTGTTTCTGCATAACAAAGTACCAGCCAATATAAATCACTCAAGTAGTCCTGATAAGACAGTATCTTGCAGAAATTATTTTTCGTTACGTAAATAAACAAATTAATTAAGTAAAGGTACAAGCCTATTGGTACATGTCACATTTTCGGACAAGTGGGACCAATTATTTGAATTTAGACCTAGTTTCCTTATCGACAAATGGATGATATGCATGCAGAGCGATACAATTCACGTAGCATAGATACCATTTTTACATTTTTCACTCATTTTCCCTTCAAGCTTCTCCATTCAACACAATTATACAGTCTTAATTTGTTTCAAGTGTCCAGAGATTACAAAATGTATGAAAGATTTACAGAAATTTTGAAATTACCGAAACCGAACGTGTGCATTTCTTTTGGTCTTTTATTTTTTACCGATCAAGCAAATTGTAATAAAATAAAAGTTAACAATTTGTGATGGAAGTCACTTTGTTTTTCGATGTTACACAAATAATAAATCACGATTTTGAAAATGTCATAAATTGTCACTTTTCCGTTTTTTACTTTTATAAACGAATCCAACTTGGATCAAACGATGCAATCTTTGTCTCTGGGTAAATTTAAAAAAGCAAAACCCATATGAAAATCCTAATAGGTTGACATGTTATTGCTTATTTGCGTCCATATTTCATGTCAACAGGCATGAAACATGAAACTGTTTGAATGGCAGTACCATGCGTATCCCCCTTTCCATGTGGCTATCACCATGCCCCCCCGCCACCCCAGTGCGTGTTTTATCACGCAAATGTACACACGATCTTTATGATAGTGGTATTTATTTATTGAAAATTCGAAGATATATACAAAATGAATAGTAGTAGCAATGGTAATAGTGAAACTGCGAGTGTTCGTAGTTCCAAAAAACGGGCACGGGAGAGATATAAACTGTCTGCCCGTCGCCTATCAAGGAAGAAAGTTTTTATGAATCGGTAAGTGAGCAGCTATTTTATTTTTCTTGACTAAGGGTATAGCCAAATAAGCATGATAAAAGTGCCCCTAAACCAAATTAAACTTATGTCACGTCACTCGAATGAGCTTTCTAAGAAATCCATTTCCACAAAGTTTTAACCACCTACCCCTATTACTAGGGTTTAAACTATTACAGTTTAAACTTAATTTCTTTTTTCTATTCTAGCAAAAATTATGAAAAAAATCTACAATACTGTAGTTAGTGTGTTATATATCATGAAATTTTTTTCAGAATTTTTGGCTGCAAAATTTATTTTTAAAAAATTACAAATTTTTAATATTCAATTTGTTAATTGAAATTGTCAAGTGACAAACTTGATATTTTTACGGTAGAAGCTTTTTATAATGCCTACTAATTCCTAATTTTTTCAGATTTTTGGAAATGGTGCAACAAAATGAAAAAAATTAAAGATTACTTTTTTCTCATTTTCTGTGTATAGAAGTAACCATTAGTGAAGGTTGTAAATTTTGGCATTTCTCTTTGATATAAGTGAGAAACTAATTGGTAATGATGTATCAAATTATTTACTGCACAACAATATCTTCAAATGTAAAAACAAGATGAATCCATTCAAACTAACCTATATTTCTGGTATTATGATTATACTGTAAGAAATATACATATTTTATATTACCTAACCGTTTTAGTGCCAGAGGTCATTTTTGTTTCCAAATAAAAAATTGTTAAGCGGCGCAATAGCGTTCTTTTCATTCCTTACTTAAAAAATGCTGGCATTTTTGGACATGGAACAGAACAAGATCGCGCCGCTTGGCACTAAAATGATTAAATAAGTATTTCAGTTCTACCAACTATTACGAGCAGTTTTGTATTTTTTAAATGTCATGTGTTTGATAAAATGAATATTTAAATTCTACCGAATGTTACAAATACTTTTTTTTATGTAAATTATTATAAATGCCACGTGTTTGATGAAATAAACATTTCAATTCTACCAAATATTACGAGCAGTTTTTTGTTTTTTTAAAAAACAAAAAATGGTACTAATAGTTGTTAGGATTGAATTATTTATTTTCTCTAACATATATAATTAAAAAAGAAAAAGTATTTGTAACAGTTTGTAGAATTTAAATACTTATTTAAGTAATGTAAAATATGTATATTTCTTATAGTACAATCATAATACCAGAAATATACGTTACTTTGAATGGATTCATCTTGTTTTTACATTTGAAGATATTGTTGTGCAGTAAATAATTTGATCTATCATTACCAATGAGTTTCTCATTTATATCAAAGAGAAATGCCAAGATTTACAGCTAATGGTTACTTCTATGTACTGTGATGGGGTTTTACGAACCCCATCCACAGTAGTCACGTACCGTCCTATCTCGTAAGGGCGTCGAACGCGGGAATCGGGGAATCCGAATCCCGGACGACCGGTAAGGCACCGCCGTATCCCCTGGGCAACCAAACCTAAACTAAAGCTGTCACTTCTGCCGCTCCATCTCGTTTTATGAGTCCACCGGAAGATCGATCCGAAATCGACCGTCGAGCAACGGGGGAATCGAGGCTGGAATTCCAACGACCATCTTGTCACGCGGGAACCGGGAGACGATTCGAGCCCCGGCCGTCCCAAGGAAGGAGAAACTCGCCCCACCCTCGCCAGGACCGGGGAAAATCCACCGGCGCTGTCCCGGCTCCACCGAGGAATCGTCCACGTGAGGACCCAGACTGCCCGGGAGATATCACGACCGGGAACAGGAAGCCCGGGGGACGAGGACTTCGAACTTTCCCGCCGAACCCAGCCGGACGCCGGTAGTTCGGAGGGCAGCACCGGACGGATCGACGAGGGATCGAGGCAGCCGGCGATCGACTTCCCCCTCTCGAACGCCGAACGACGGAGCTCATTCTCGTTTTCGACGCCTGGAGAGACGGACGGATCGACAGCGACCACGAAAGCCGCCATATTTCTGTACGCCGGGAGAGACGCGGAGGGAGCCTTAACTCCAATTTTGAGTTAAAAGGAGGTGCGTGAGCGAGGCTTAAGGCTTCTCGCTTATTTCTTTTTGTTTCTTGTCAATTTTTGTTGTTATTTTCGTTTTCTCGGCACGCGGTCGGGAAAGTTCCGGAGGAGAAAAAGGAAGCGTCCTTTTTCCCCTTTTTCGTTATATTTCCGTTTTTCCTTTTTTGATATTATTCCCCGGTTCCGGACGCCCGAACCGGGAGTGTTGCCCAGGGGAGCTGTCCGGCCTCTCCGGGAGCCCCCAGAATAGATTTAAGTGTGTGAGAGAGAGAGAGAGAGAACGAGTGAGTGTGTGCGAGAGAGGAACGGGCGAGCCGGTCGCGTCTCGGCCGCCATTTCGCGTACACCGGGTGAACTCCGATCGCCGGATTTTCTCCCGGTGCGAATGTCGATTATTGTCGCGTTAAGAATATCATTATTATTTTCGATTTCTTTTTGATGTTATTTCTTTTTTATGGGATTTGACCGGGAATAAAGATCCGGTGTTGTGATATCATAGTAGATTCCGGGAGTTCTTATTCATTTTCCCGGTCCCCAAATCTTATTTTCCGTAGTTTTTCAGCACCCAGCACGGCCAGGTCGACCCTGGCTGGCGCCCAACGGAAGATTAGAAGTGCACGTGGGGGAGGTTGCCCGACCCTCCCGAATTCCACGTCACAGTACATGGGGCATTCCACGCCAAATCGGACAGTTTGAAAAATTTTGATTTTTGATTTCCTCAATTTTTTGATATTTTTGAGTACCTACCGAAAAAAACTTCCTGGTAAATTTTCAGATTTTTTTTATTTCCCGTTCAAAAGATATCAAATTATCAAAAAAATCGCTTTTTTTAGTTTTTTGCTGATAACTTTTTCAATAATGGTCCAAATTTAAACTTTTTTTTTCAAAATTTTTGTTTTTTCATGTACTCTTTAGAAAAAAATATTTAAAAAATTTTTTAAGTACTTTTAAATGAGATTTTTGATTTTTAAATTTTAAATCTCATTTTCCAAAGTGAGTGCATGTTTTGATTTTCGTCAAAATTTTTTATAGCAAACTATTACTCATTCCACAACTTTCCAGGTCGGTCCGATCGTGGGACCTCCAAAGCTATTATTTTTTTCGATTTTTGAAAATTTTTTCTTTCTATTAATTATTATGAATATCAATTTCCGTTGTAACGTGGCCATTTGGCCACATTAACAATACGCGTTACCAGGAACATATACAGTGTCCAGAGATCTCCCCGAAAGGGCTGGGACAAAAATATTAATCATATTTTTAGATTGTTATAGAGCACGGCGAAGGAAGCACAATCCCCAATCCCCATCTTCCTTACCTCACGCATTCCTACCGCCTACCTATCACCGTGACGCTCCGGAAGAAAAGGGACCACATACCGGCAGATCCAGCGGAATTGGACAGGACTCCATCCTCGACCAATGGGAGGACCTCACGCTACCGACGAGAAGTCATCGATCAAGATCCACCACCCAGGGCGGCAGCACTATCCACGCTAGGAATTACCAAAGGGCCCTGGGTGGGGGAATAGAGGATCGCAACTGAGGAAGAACTCCGAGATCTTTGGACCACCATCCAACACGGATATTATTGTGACACGACGAGTTGTCTTGTGGGAGTTTGTTTCGAGTCGAGGCTTTGGAGACGCGGAGGAGCCGGGAAGGAGACCGGAGTTCGAGGAGGAAGCGTCCGACGAGGTTGGTCACCGACTCCACTGTCCGGGCGTCACGGACATATCTTGTATGCTCCCTTACCTTCTTTCTTCCGTCTTGGTTGTTGTTTCTTTCTTCCTAGCTCCCCGAACTTACGAGTAGCTTTCCCTTACCGCCTACAAGTTCCGTGCTTCCCTACCGCGATTCTTTTTTTTCTTTTTCTTTTCTTTTCTTTTGTGAGTCCCAGGCCCTTTCGGCTGCGGGCCATTTTGAAGCCACATTCTTTTGTTCTCCGCCTACCGAGGCGGCGTTTTGTTTTGCGAAAGTTTTTCTTTTGTTTCTTTTTCTCGTTGTGGTCATCTTTTTAATTTAATAAATTAAATTAAAAACCGATTCCCGCGTGAGCCTCTGTTTTTGCCCTCTTTCTTCCCTCTTGTTTTCCCCAGGGCGCGGAGGCAGAACCCCCTTCTGGGACTCTTGCTCCCGGCACCTAGCCGTGCCCCCTCGTCTTGCTTGCGGGCTGATCGGTTCCCCCATTGCCGAGGGCCACCCCCTCGGCTGGCGCCCATCTTCCGATTTCGTACCTCGGGACTCCCCTTTAGGGACCCCAGGAAGGGAAACCGATCAGGCCGAAAGAGAGGACGAGTGAGGAGTTTGGGGCGGAAAGCCCGTCACACCGTTACTGTATATTATTTTTCTAATTATTTTTAAATAATTTCTACAATGTATTATGGTAAAAAGGTGTTTTAAATCAATCAATAGTCGTTAAATCAATTTATAAACAATAAAACAAAAATATCTATTTATTTTCGTAATTTTTTGAAAAATCTGATTGGGGTTGAATTTTCAATGTTATTTTTTGTTATAAAGTATTTGTTATAAATTTGCCAAATATTGCCGTAAAATTTTTACCTGGACAGAATTATTTAGATGCAAGGAAAGAATTAGATTTGAGATACAAAACAGCTAAGACAATTGCAGGAACGCACAAAATTTATTCGGTTGTTCCAATGGATAGCGGAAATGTACGAGTTAAAGATTACTCTGGTTCAAATGATACCCACATATGTGAAATTTTAAAAAAATTAGGATAATAAATAGATATTTTGGTTTCATGGTTTATAAATTGATTTAACGACTATTGATTGATTTTAAACACCTTTTTAGCATTGTACATTGTAGAAATTGTTAAAAAATAATTAGAAAAATAATATACAGTAACGGAAATTGATATTCATAATTATTAATAGAAATGTTACGTCTAAAGTTGGGGTATCGAATGGTCGTTCGAGAGCAACTCAAGACTCACTTTCCATTTTAGAATCGATATCCATAATACCGATTCAGGGATAGGAAATTGTTGGAATAAGACAACTGATTAGGATTTTTAGAAATATATGTATATTCTTGATAACGTCTTTCCTCTAGTTCCTCACAAGTGTACGTTTGGAAATAACCTAATTGTTAACTTTATTAATATATGTATTGTAACGTGGCCATTTGGCCACATTAACAATACGCGTTGCCATGAACATATACAGTGTCCAGAAATCTCCCCGAAGGGGCTAGGACAAAAATATTAATAATATTTTTAGAATGTTATAGAGTAGGACGGAGGAAGCACGATGCCCAATCCCCATTTCCCTTACCTACCACCGCCTACCTATCACCGTGACCCTCCGGGAGAAGAGGACCTCAACACTACCGGAACTGGACAAGTCGCCATCCCCAGCCAATCAGAGGACGCAATTCCGCCAGCCAGAAGCCATCGATCAAGATCCACCACCCAGGGCGGCAGCACCATCCACAACGGCAATTGCCGAAGGGCCCTGGGTGGGGGAATCGAGGGCCGCAACCACTCCGGCGCCAAGCTTTTGCACTCTGTTTTTTATATTTTGAAAATGAAATAACTCAAATAGTATGGATGGTATATTTTGTAACGTGGCCATTTGGCCACATTAACAATACGCGTTACCATGAACATATACAGTGTCCAGAGATCTCCCCGAAAGGGCTGGGACAAAAATATTAATCATATTTTTAGATTGTTATAGAGCAGGGCGAAGGAAGCACATCCCCCAATCCCCATCTTCCTTACCTCACGCATTCCTACCGCCTACCTATTACCGTGACGCTCCGGAAGAAGAAGGACCGTATACCGCCGAATCCGACGAAACTGGACAAGACCGCCACTCCCCACCAATCAGCGGACGCAACCGCTCCAGCGCCGAAGTCATCGATCGAGATCGACCACGCAGGGCGGCAGCACCATCCACACCGGGAATTGCCGAGGGGCCCTGCGTGGGGGAATCGAGGACAGCGACCGGAACGACTCTTCAGAGATCTCTGGACCGTTTCCAAGACCGAATCGATTGTGCGATATCACAATATTCGTAGTGCCATTCTGGACGGCGATTATTTTTTTTGGAGCCCTTTTGTGCTTTGGGGAGGAATTCCGGCCCGGGTGCCCTAACCTTTTGGGAGAGGACCGTGCACCTCGAGGAGGATCCTTCCGTCCTGTGGGAGGAAGACCGCGTCGACGAGGTTGGTCGCACCACCGTTGTCCGAGCGTCACGGACGTACCTTTTTATGTCTCCCGTTCTTTTTTCCTACCGCCTTTGGTTTTTTGTAGCTTTCCCAAACGGAAGTAGCTTTCCCTCTACCGCCTACGATTTTCGTGCTTCCTTACTGTAGTTTTTCTTGCATTGTGTGAGTCCCAGGCCCTTTCGGCTGCGGACCATTCCGCCTGTCTTTTTGCGCATTTCTTAGTTATCTTTTCTTTTGGCGCCTTCTTCTTTTTTTTTGTTACGGCGTACTTTCTTTTTTTTGTCTTCTCTTTTTACCGCCTACCGAGGCGACGACTTATTTTTCATTTGTAGAGTTTTTCTTTTTGTCGTTTTTGTTATTTTAATTTAATAAATTAAATTAAAACAGATCTCCCGCGTGAGCCTCCGTTTTTAGCCCCTTTCTTTTCCTTTTTGTTTCTCCACAGGGCACGGAGGCAGAACCCCCTTCTGGGACTCTTGCTCCCGGCACTTAGCCGTGCCCCCTCGTCTTGCTCTTCGGGCTGATCGGTTCCCCTTTGTCGAGGGTCATCCCCTCGGCTGGCGCCCATCTTTCGCTTTCGGATCCCCGGACTCCCCCTAAGGGATTCCAGGAAGGGACTACCGATCAGGCCGGAGAAAGGGACGAGTGAGGATTTGGGACGGAAAGTCCGTCACAATATATATATATATATATATATATATATATATATATATATATATATATATATATATATATATATATAAACATATAAAATTTGGAAACAATGGTTTCGGGGTCTTCGTTTTAACTATATAAAAACAACTTGCTTAATTGGTCATAAGGTTCAAGGAATTACAAATATCGGTTTACAACCTAAAGATTCCTTTGAACCTACACATCTAAATTATTAAATAATCTATAAATTTTAACATTACATCTGAACTGGACCCTGTACTATTATCCTAGGGTGTTCAGAGTTCAAAGTGATCGAGGATGCAGTATTCTGCCCTCGATCTTAAATGGTCTTTAAAATACGATACTGAATAGTATGGGGTCAGTGACCCGTCCCTAAGCCGGAATCGGATCCGGTAGAGTCCCGAACACCGGAGGATGCTAAAGAGGGACCTCCTTAATAAGGTCCCCTTTTTAATCCGGACCTCGTAGTAGGAGACTTCCAGATTTTCATCCCCCTCGAACCTGATGTTCCCCGGGGTGGGAGGAGGTCCAGGAACGATCTTGTAGTATCGGTCTTCGGGATACAAGTCCCGGTAGGAAGGGGGAGGGAGAGGATTGGAGGTGGAGGCCGATGGAGTTGGGTCGTCGGGACTAGGCGGGGATTCAGGGATCGGACGGGGAAGGTGCTGAGGGAGGTTGGAGGTGGATGGGATCGGACGGGGAAGGAGCTGAGGGGAGTTGGAGGTGGATGGGATCGGATTGAGAAGGAGCTGAGGGGAGTTGGAGGTGGAGGGGATCGGATGGGGAAGGAGCTGAGGGGAGTTGGAGGTGGATGGGATCGGCTGGTCAGGATTTGGTCGAAGATAATCGGGATTTGGACCAGGATCGGACTGGGCCGACGGGGGGCTGGAGAGGAAGTGGGAGCCACGGGTGTAGGTGCCGAGGGACGGGGGTTGGGGATTCGAATGCGGATGGGAGAAGGAACCCTCCCTATCACCCCGACCTCCACGACCGACTCGTCATCCGACTCGGCAGAAGGAGACCCCACTTGAAGCTGGGGTGGTTGATACGCTGGAGCACGGGTGGTCGAGATGTCCGACGATGACGGAGAATTGGGCCTGTGAATCCGGAACTCGGGACCCCCTTGATTGATCTTCGCCAACCAGGCTGCTCCCCTCTTGGCGGAGTACCGGAGTTTGGCGGGGCGTTTCCTCTTCGGAGGCACTAAAGCGGGACAAGTCCTAAATGTATTCGGGTGGACTAACACTACTTAGAGAAAGAACCCCAAGAGAGAGGATTGAGAAGTACCAGAACGAGAGAGAAGATCCCCAACGAAGGTTAAAAGGGTGTTAGAAGAAAGAGCCGATGAGGTCGAATTGTTATAGGAGACGTCCGATCAGAGTGAAGAGACAAACATCATGCCACCAAATACGCTTATCTATTCACGGGAAGGGGACAGTGGGGAGATAATTAGATATAGAAATAAAAGGGACGAACCGGATACACTCATCCGTTCACCTTTGGAAAATAGGAAGTAAAGGGGACGAACTGGGTACATCTATCCGTCCAGTTTTAAGGAAATAGGAATAGATTTAGTAAGTTAAGGAACGAACCGGATACACCTATCCGTTCATCTTTGGAAAATAGGGTTAGAAATGGAAGTAAAGGGGACGAACTGGATACACCTATCCGTCCACTTTTAAGGAAATAGGAATAGATTTAGTAAGAGTAAGGGAACGAACCGGATACACCTATCCGTTCACCTTTGGAAAATAGAATTAGGAATAGAAGTAGAATTGGAAATAGAAATAAAAGGGACAAACTGGATACACCTATCCGTCCACTTTTAAGGAAATAGAAATAGATTTAGTAAGAGAAAGGGAACGAACCGGATACACCTATCCGTTCACCTTCGGAAAATAGAATTAGAAATAGAAATAGAATAGAAATAAAAGGGACGAACTGGATACACCTATCCGTCCACTTTTAGGGAAATATGTTAGAGATGGAATTGAAATACAAATAGAATTGAAACATAGATTCGAGATAGGAATGGAGCTGAAATGGAAATAAGATCGAGTTAGTGTAGAGCTGGATGCAGAAAATGTTCAGAATTGAAACAGAATTCGATGTGAAAAAGGAATAAAAAAATGGAAATAAAGTTTAAATTTGAAACAAGACTTGAAATAGTATCAGGATACGAGTTGCACAAAACAGAGGTCGAATAGATTTAGAGTTTGAAATAAGAATTGAAATTAGAAACACGAATAGTAATAACATCAAAAAATTGATGGAAGAGAGTTATTAATTTGATAATGGAAATCCTTCACTTACTTTTAACTTCGGCGAGCCTGGTGGTTGAGCCTGGATCAGTAGTGGAACCCCTGGGACGTGGTTCGGCCAAGTCGATGGTCAGCGTCCCGTTCTGAAGATGTGTCTCAGGGTGGAGTTGGTGAAAAAGAATTAAACGACACTACACTCCGATTTATATTCAAACAATGTTTATTTTCTCGATTTAATTGTCTTTGCACACGTACACGATAGTGCGGCGCGAATGCGGTTTCGGCTCTGATTCAAAAAGAACGCGAAGGTGTCGAAGAGAAGAATTCAAGTTTTCAAAAGGTTGACGATACTTGGTGAAACCGAAAGATCGACTGATGCCGAACTTACGCTCCCGCTAATACTTATAATAATTTTACTTGGACTTCTCCACGAAAATCGCACATCGTTCTCCATTGGGCAAACTAACCTTTGAGTTTTCTATTGGACCCAAGTTATAGGGTAGGGGTTTTACATTTAGCGATGGAAAGGGCTCTTTGGAATTTCTATTGGTGGGGCATTTTGTAAACAGAGTTGATAATTTGCCAAATGACAATCTCGATTTTATGAGTTTAGGAAGTTTATGATTTAGGAAGTCTCGGGTTTCCCGAGAGAGATTTAATCGACTCATTGCACGTGGTGGTCACTTGGAACTCATTCATATTACAGAGGAGAAAAAAAAAAGAGAGATCTTTCCATTGTTCGCCTCCTTGGTTTCCTTTGTTATGTCTTCTCGAAAGATTTCTCGAGAAGTCATACCGCCCTTATCTATTCGAGACAAATTCTGTTCGAGATCTCAACGAGAGTTACGTATACGTAACAGAAAGAACAAATTTTTCAAAAATCGAAATAAAATAATAGCTTTGAAGGTCCCACGATCGGACCGGCCTAGGAAGTTGTGGAATGAGTAGTAGTTTGCTATAAAAAATTTTTACGAAAATCAAAATATGCACTCACTTTGGAAAATAAGATTTAAAATTTAAAACTCAAAAATCTCATTCAAAAATACTTAAAAAATTTGTTAAATATTTTTTCTAAAGAGTACATGAAAAAACAAAAATTTTGAAAAAAGATTAAATTTGGATTATTATTAAAAAAGTTATCAGCAAAAAATTTTTAAAAAGTGATGTTTTTTTATATTTGGTATCTTTTGAACGGGTAATCAAAAAAATCTCAAAATTTACCAGGAAGGGTTTTTCGGTAGGTACTAGAAAATATCAAAAAATTGAAGAAATCAAAAATCAAAATTTTTCAAACCGTCCGATTTGGCGTGGAATGCCTCATACCTACAGTACATTTTACCTACAGTAAAATGAGAAAAAAGTAATCTTTAATTTTTTCATTTTGTTGCACCATTACCAAAAATCTGAAAAAATTAGGAATTAGTAGGCATTATAAAAAGCTTCTATTGTAAAAATATCAAGTTTGTCACTTGATCATTTTAATTAAAAAATTGAATATTAACACTTTTGTAATTTAAAAATAGATTTTTCAGCCAAAGATTCTGAAAAAATTTCATGATATATAACACACTAACTATTCCAGATTTCTTTCATACTTTTTGCTAGAATAGAAAAAAAGAAATTAAGTTTAAACTGTAAATCAGATTTCGCTTAGTAACCACCCTAGCAATAGGGGTAGGTGGTTAAAACTGTGTGGAAATGATTTCTTAAAAAGCTCTTTCGATTGACGTAACATAAGTTCAATTTGGTTTAGGGGCACTTTTATCATGCTTATTCGGATATACCCTTACCCAACTCTTTTTTTACATGATCTTGAAATAATATGGTTCACCAATCAGAACAAATACACTTTTTCACACGAAATTTTAAAATATTTTTCAGATTTTTGACAACTTAAGAAATTTTTATATTATCTGAAAAAGTAGAATCAGAATCCGAATATGAAACATTCACAAAATTTGTTAAACGAGCAATAGTTCAATATTATTTTTTTCCCGTAGGCGTAAAAAAGCGCTGGAAGATAAAAAACACGCTCTCGCCGGTGATAAGGATGCCTCCTTGCAAGGAGGCCAGGAACAGCAGTTGTACGAGGAAGCGCTGATGACGGAAAATTTTCTAACGTCTACCTTGTTAGACTCCGCAGCTGCTGATCTATACGAGGTAATAGAAATAAATTATGAAGCAGAGGAATGTGTTGCGGATGCGGAAATGCATTCACCCACCTCCATTAATGAGCATAGATCTTACAAGATCTCCTTGTTGGCTAGCAACTCTGAGGGATGTGTTGTGAGTAAGGAAATGCACTTGCCCCCTTCCATTAATGAGGATGGATCTTACGAGATCTCCTTATTAGCTGGCAACTCTGAGGGATGTGTTGCGAGTAAGGAAATGCACTTGCCCCCCTCCATTAATGAGGATGGATCTTACGAGATCTCCTTGTTGGCTAGCAACTCTGAGGGATGTGTTGCGAGTAAGGAAATATACTTGCCCCCCTCCATTAATGAGGATAGATCTTACGAGATCTCCTTATTAGCTGGCAACTCTGAGGGATGTGTTGCGAGTAAGGAAATGCACTTGCCCCCCTCCATTAATGAGGATGGATCTTACGAGATCTCCGTATCAGCTAGTGATTCTGAGGAACGTGTTGAGAATGCGGAAATGCTCTCGCCCACCTCTATCAGTAACACTAATAGAAGCCAAAGGAATGATGCAAAAGTAAATGGTCGCATAATTGTAGACATTTCTTCGTTTTGGAATACGTTGCATGAAAAGTTTGATAACCACTCGCTTGAGTCGGGATGCAACTTTCGTGACTTAAAAATAACCAAATACGTAGATAAAGGTTTAAGAACCCAAATCTTTGTTAAATGTTTTGCGTGTTCCTTTGAGGATTGTGTCTGGACCGAACCAGAAGAACACACGTTAATGGGACTCCATGACAGTGCTGTAACTGGTGCGATAACTACAGGGTGTGGTTATTCAGCCTTACAGGGTTAGTTGGCTGCAATGGCGATACCATGCATGGACCATAAAACGTTTAGGAAAACAGAGGAAAAAATGATCAGTGTTCTTCTTGAAACCGCTGAAAGAGTGATGAAAGAAGCGGGATAAGAAGAATACAGAATAGCTACTGAAAAGGGCCATATGATAAATGGTATACCTTACATAACCGTAACAGCAGACGGTAGCTGGATGAAAAGATCATACAAAAGTAGAAAATATGATTCCTCATCTGGCGTAGGAGCTATAGTTGGGTGCGAAACCCAGAAAGTTCTCTTTTATGGCGTGCGAAACAAGTCATGTGCAGCATGTGCTGATGCCGCTCGCAATAAAAGAGTACCAAAGAAACATAAATGTTTCAAAAACTGGGGTCGTGATCAAAGTTCCACTAGTATGAAAACCGATGTTATTGTTCAAGGTTTCAAAGAAAGCATTCGTACGCATGGTCTTATTTATAAGACACTCGTTAGTGATGGTGATGGCAGTGTCTATAACACCATTAAGAATAACAATGTTTATGGAACATACCAAGTAGAAGTGGAGAAAGTGGAATGCACGAATCATTTGTTGCGAAACTTATGCAACAAAGTGGTGGAAATTGCAAAGAAAACGGTAGTGCCGCCACGAGAAAGAAAAAGTCTCTGATTTGATGCGTGACATTTTGAACATTCCTAAACATGTATTTGGCGATAATAGCGATTGCAGTGATCGAAAATGCCATGTAATGGAAGGCCAAAAGTAGGCGAAAAGAATGTTTTAAAAATGGTGCAGGAAGCTAACTTTTATGAGCCTATATATAAGGTGATAAGTTACCTCTTCTGTTATTCGTCTTTTTTGTTAGCCAACCGCAATAACAATGGAGTAGAAAATTATAATTCCATTGTAGCAAAATTTATCGGAGGAAAACGAGTAAATTTTGGCTTGCTAGGTTCTTACACGGGACGATGAGCCGCTGCAGTCATTCAGTGTAACACCCAAGAGGTTGTATCTCAAGTAACCTCAACAATGAACAAAGAAATTAGCAGCACTGTTTTGAAGATGGAAAATCGTAGAAAAACTGTAACTTCTAATAAGAGATTGCGTCGTCTCTAAAAGCATAAAGGGCACGGATAAAGACTATGGCCCTTCATCGCAATAGCCGGACATTACTGTCAAGGCGTACAATAGCCCGCACGAAAGTTGTCCCTCCTCCAGCGCCGCGAAGCGGAGCATCGCGAACTAGACGCGCTCGGCGAAAATAAGCAGGCGAATTACTTGGTCGAATACTAGGTTCATGGTCGACGATACGAAAATTTCAAGCACAGGTCCGGCGCATGTGTTTTTATCGGGTGGGTCGGAACCCGATTTCACCAAGGTTTCCAACCCGACCTCACCGATTTCAATAATTTTTTGATATGATGTAATACTCGAACAAATAAGGGACACGTATTTTTTTTTATGTGCTGACATCCACTTTAAAGGGGTGAAACCCCCCCCCCCCCAAGTTTTATCCGAAAATCGTTTTTTTATCATATCTCGGCTTCTAATAAATATTTTTCAATAAAACAAAGTGGAAAATATTTATCATAAGAAGTCGAAGATATTAGATGTGTATATGACCCAAGGGGTTGCAACCCTTTATTTTGTATTTAAAGAAAGTATGAACTGAAAAAAAATAAAGAAAAGCATTTCCGTTTACTCTATCGAATATTTCAGTTGTCGTGTTTCAGGACTTCTTACGCAACCGCCCCCGAATACCGTATAAACTACCCCTTAAAGTAATACAGCGCATATAAATGATGAAAAAAAATTTTTTCTCTAAAACTACTTATATTTAATAAGTTAGTAAAATATGATATACTTTTAATATTATATTAGAGTTACTTTTTATAACTATTACTATAGCTGCTCATTATTATCATTATTATTATTATTATTATTACTATGACTTTTTAACGACAAAACTATAAATATTTAAATTTTATTTTACATATTAAAATTCACATAATAATAATAATAATGATAATAATGAACAGTTATAACAACTACAATATATTATAATTTCTTAAAAACTTGTGAACTTTTTTCAATTTAGTTTGTTAACTATTCCAATCTCAACAAAGTCGTTGATTGATAAACTTTGAAGTTATCAAATTCTAAAAACTTTATAACATTTTTACAAATCAACCAAGATACCGATTTGTAATTTTTTTAGAAACTCGAGAAATTCCTTCAAAGGGTATAGCCGAATAAGCGTGATAAAAGTGCCCCTAAACCAAATTGAACTTATGTTACGTCAATCGAAAGAGCTTTCTAGGAAATCCATTTCCACGAAGTTTTAACTACCTACCCTTATTACTAGGGTAGTTATTAAGCGAAACGTGATTTACAGTTTAAACTTAATTTCTTTCTTTCTATTCCAGCAAAAATTATGAAAAAAAATCTGCAATACTGTAATTAATATGTTATATATAATGAAATTTTTTCAGAATTTTTTGCTGAAAAATTTATTTTTAAAAAATTACCAAAGTTTTAATGTTCAAGGTTTTAATTGAAATTATCAGGTGACAAACTTGATATTTTTACGGTAGAAGCTTTTTATAATGTCTACTAATTCCTAATTTCTCCATATTTTTGGGAATGGTGCAACAAAATGAAAAAAATTAAAAATTACTTTTTTCTCATTTCACTATGTATAGAAGTAACCATTAGTCAAGGTTGTTAATCTTGGCAATTCTCTTTGATATAAGTGAGAAACTAATTAGTAATGATGGATCGAACTATTTATTGCACAACAATATCTTCAAATGTAAAAACAAGATGAATCCGTTCAAAGTAACGTATATTTCTGGTATTATGATTATACTGTAAGAAATATACATATTTTAAACTAATACGAAGTTTTTTTATTTTTTAAACGCCTTGTGTTTGATAAAATGAACATTTCAATTCTACCAACTGTTACAAATACTTTTTTATATTTAAATTATTGGGTTGACAACCAAGTAATTGCGAATTTTGTCATTTATTTGCTTTGAAAAATCCGCAATTAAGTTGCCAACCCAATATATGTGTTAGATAAAATAAGTAATTCAAACCCACCAACTATTATGAACAGTTTTTTATTTTACAAATGTGCGTCATAGTCGACTCCAGTTCGATATTTCTTAATGAAAAAATTTGTCCACACTACTCAAATATAAATCAAAATATTTTTAAAATTCGATAGATTCAATAATTTTTTCTATCCTAAAAAAATTCTCAAAAAAACGCTTTTTTTAGGCCTCCTAATTCAGTATACCCTCTTAAGGGGGGGGTATGGTTTTGAAGGCAGAAAAAAACAGGTTTTTACAGATTTTTTTTTGGGCGTACGGTGAAAGTACATTTATTTCTGATTGTTGTACATTAAAGAGTAGTAATTGAACTATATTCTGTGAAATATTGGTTCAAAAATATTGAAAATTGACCGAATGGCAGCAATTCTTCGCAGGCGCCTCAGAAGAAATACATTTTGCGGTGCACATCATATCTCAGCACTGGATCATCTGAAATGAAATAACCAAAGTTTTTTCCTTAATTTTTATGTCCCTCTAGGTATCGCTGCCGAGTTTTTCCATTTTTTTTAATTTTTGAACTTTTTACAAGACTTGAAAGTGAAAATACCGATTTTTGGCCTAAATTCATGACTATTGTTGTTAATAATAAGAAAAATAAAATCAAAGACGAAAAAATCTCGCCAGGGTTACCTCATAAATTATGTAAGGAAATACTGTAAAAAATTTGAGAACGATCGGTTGAATAGATTTTCAGATACAGTGTGCACCGACTCAAAAAACATCGACTTGAGAAAAACGCGTTTAAAGTTTTTCGTAGCGAAAAGACCCTGATAAAACTTAGTAAGCTATTTATTTTTTATTTTACTCACATAGAATCATCAATGCCGGGACCATAGAGTATAGAACTTTCGTCAAGAATGTCCAAAGCATCTTTTTTATCAAGTCTGCGGCGAATTCTATCATTTTTAGCGGTTTCAGCTGCTCGCTCATCTGCTCTGTTCATTCGAATATCGTTGGTTCGAAGCGCCCATCCATGACAACTTGGACCAGTACTTATTCGCATCTCTTCTAGGAAGGTTAAATAAGCTTTACAGCCTTCATTGAAAACACAAGCAGCCACTGAAGATGCAAATTCGACGATAATTGCTGAACCACTCTCAACTTTCGGCGCAATCTTCCAAATAAGCTGGTTCAAACTCTCATTATTATTTTGTGTGAATCCGCCAATACATCGCTCTAGGAGAGCATCTTTGCTTAAATCTTCATAAATTGGCTTGATTCCTTGTAAAACATCAGTTGGTAGAGCAGAATATGTGTGTTTGAAATTATTCAGCTTGTTTGAAGCTGCAGCTTTCTGCCATTCACACCATGAGTCTTCTCCGCTAGGGCAGTTTTCGTGTTGTGGTTTTGCATCGGTTGAGGCATAATGATAGTAAGTAGCCCAAATGGCTTTCTTCATTTCTTCTACAGAATTAGAATTGAAACGAATTGCACGACCATAGTACTGGGTGAGCTTATCAATCATTTTTGCAGTCAGTTTCCCTTTACCTGAGAGAGTTTTTTTTTAAATTTTTTTTCCAGTTTTGGTTTCACTATCAGTCATAGTTTTTTTGACTAAATCACGCAAACGAGTTCCCATCCTTTTTTGGACGTGTCCAACACATTCTTTTTTATTGACTAGAAAATTTTCACCATAAGGTTCAGCATTGATAACACCACTATATGTTTTCGAGTCACCATCTCCAATATAGTTGCGAATCTTCACGTTATTCTCTTGCGATCTTTTGAACATTGTGACAATTGCGTCGACTTCCATGTTACCGGATGCTCCTTTGTGATTTGCAGAACATTGATCTTCATTTATATGGTTCTCTTGCCATTCTTCGAACTCTGCAGAATCAAGCTTATTCTTCCAAGTAACACACATGTGACAGTATGAACTTTTTACGAGAACATCGACGACTTTTCCGGTGTAATATCCAATCAAGGAAGCCACGCCATATAAAGAAGAAAATCCACGCTTTTTCCAAGTTCCATCGCCTGATACGGTTAATTCTGATGAAGATTCAATATTTTTTTCTCTACACATAGCTGCTTTTTCTTCCTCTATCGCAGAAACAAAAAATCTTTTTGCGGCATTCGTCACACTGGAGCACATTTTCTTCAAGTAATTCTGGTATACCGATTTTGCTACGAAATTACTGGATAAATCCATCAGTCCGCAGAATTTGTCACAACCAGCTAATCCCAAGCCTAAAACTCGCATCACGAAAGCAAATCGGTAGTTCACTTCATACATATGATCATCTACTCGTTCACTAGACGGAACGTAACGAGGTTCTTTGCATTTTTCACATTTTATTTTTATCTTGAAACCAAGACCTATTTTGCCACAACACTGAAATGATACTGTACTATCACAAACTGCACACTTCACTAACGTAGAAATTGTTGAAAAAACTAACAGAAAATCAATGATTCTGAAATGCTTATTTGTATCTTCAGCAACTTCTTGGCTAAAACTTAGTCTGATTTTTTTCGTTGACGTACTCCTTGTCTCAATATCGTCATCGTTTCTTCGTTTATGCGGAGGAACTATTTTTTTACCTCGATACAACTTTTTACCACTCTCCTTTCTACACTCTCTGGAAACTTTTCTCGGCATTTTGCGAACAACAAAAATATCACAACGAAATAGAGTAAGAAAATACAACACGACTGTTACACTCCGCGTCTGCTTCGAAAATGAAGCAACACCAGGTACCGGGGTACCGTTACAACGACCCTGTCTAAGACCTTTCTGGAAACTGCTTAGGGACAATAACAAAAGAAGATTGGACAATACCAAAAGAAGATTGGAGAATAACAAAAGAAGATTGGACAATAACAAAAGAAGATAACAAAAGAGATTGAGAAACAACTGCCTTCCCGCTGAGCGGTTACAGCTCAGGTAGTCGTTCGAGACACGTCTACTTCCAAAGCTATATCTTTGTGAGTTTTGCTCCGATTGACTTCCTATTAACAGACAACATTCTTGAAATACTATACTTTCATAATATGCAATAAAAAAAAATCACTTTTTTTGAACCCTCAAAACCATACCCCCCCCTTAAAAATCAAAAAACTGCTCGTAACAGTTTATAGAATATTTATTGTATCAAACACATGGCATTTAAAAAATGAAAAAACATTTCGTAATTGTTGGTAAAATTGAAATACTTATTTAAGTAATATAAAATATGTATATTTCTTGCAGTATAATCATAATACCAGAAATATACGTTACTTTGAACGGATTCATCTTGTTTTTACATTTGAAGATATTGTTGTGCAGTAAATAGTTCGATCCATCATTACTAATTAGTTTCTCACTTATATCAAAAAGAATTGCCAAGATTAACAACCTTGACTAATAGTTACTTCTATACACAATAAAATGAGAAAAAAAGTAATTTTTAATTTTTTTCATTTTGTTGCACCATTCCCAAAAATCTGGAAAAATTATTATATATTAATTTCAATTAACCCTTTGCACAACGCTGAAATTCGCAAGAAGCCGTGGCTAACTGTGCACTCGAATGGTCGCGAAAAGAGGCGAAATGGCGGAGCCTGAGTGTTGGAACTTGTGAAATTTAAATGAATTTGAATAAAAACTTTTAAAAAGTATTTTAATTATTACATATGATTGTAATAAATTTTAAAAATACCACGTTTTATTTAAAATATCACGAGTACGGTTCGTGATATTCATGTTTGGCCCGAAATGTCGATTACGAGTCAGACTCGTGATATTCATGTTTGGCATGAAATTAGACAACGAGTCTGACTCGTGATATTCAAGTTTGGCCTAAAATTTTTATCACGAATCAGACTCGTGAAAATAGTGCAAGGGGTTACAAAAATTGAATATTAAAACTTTTATAATTTTTAAAAAATAAATGATTCAGCTCAAAATTCTGAAAAAATTTCATGATATATAACATACTAATTACAGTATTGCAGATTTTTTTCATAATTCTTGCTGGAATAGAAAGAAAGAAATTAAGTTTAAATTGCAAATCATGTTTCGCTTAATAACTACCCTAGTAATAGGGATAGGTGGTTAAATCTTCGTGGAAATGGATTTCCAAGAAAGCTCTTTCGATTGACGTAACATAAGTTCAATTTGGTATAGGGGCACGTTTATGATGCTTCTTCGGCTATACCCTTTGAAGGAATTTCTCGAATTCCTAAAAAAAAATTACAAATCGGTATCTTGGTTGATCTGTAAAAATCTTATGAATTTTTTAGAATTTGATGACTTCAAAATTTATCAATCAACTTTGATGAGATTGGAATATTTAATAAACAAAATGATGAATTGAAAAAAGTTCTCAAGTTTTTAAGAAATTATAATATATTGTAGTTGTTATAACTGTTCATTATTATCATTATTATTATTATTATGTGAATTTTAATATGTAAAATAAAATTTAAATATTTATAGTTTTGTCGTTAAAAAGTCATAGTAATAATAATAATAATAATAATGATAATAATGAGCAGCTATAGTAATAGTTATAAAAAGTAACTCTAATATAATATTAAAAGTATATCATATTTTACTAACTTATTAAATATAAGTAGTTTTAGAGAAAAAATTTTTTTTCATCATTTATATGCGCTGTATTACTTTAAGGGGTAGTTTATACGGTATTCGGGGGCGGTTGCGTAAGAAGTCCTGAAACACGACAACTGAAATATTCGATAGAGTAAACGGAAATGCTTTTCTTTATTTTTTTTCAGTTCATACTTTCTTTAAATACAAAATAAAGGGTTGCAACCCCTTGGGTCATAAACACATCTAATATCTTCGACTTCTTATGATAAATATTTTCCACTTTGTTTTATTGAAAAATATTTATTAGAAGCTGTAACAGGGAATATCGATTCCCTGATACAAAGATCTCGAACCTCCCACGCACTTTCCCCACGACTATTCGCGCCGCGAAATTCAATCGATACGATCGATCGGCATGGATCGATCGCATATACGTCCACCGTGGAAGTCAACAAACACTTAGGTTAAGTTATTCCGCGGTGTAAGAGCGACACAATGATTGTTAGAATTAAGGCGGCCGAAATATAGATTAGATTCGCATTAGAGATCGTAGCGTCGATAAGAGTAGGTTCGGAACGGGCCGAGGCGAGTCGCGATAACCGAACACGAGGCGCCATCTGTCGAAGACGACGGGGACCAGACTTTCGACCACGTGGAGATTCGTCGCGGAGACGAACCGGCACTGACGTCATCAGAACCACGTCAGTCGAAGCAGCCGTTGGTGGAAGGAGCAAAGTCGACCCCGGAACACTCCAGGAAGGATTTTCGACGTCGTCCCAGCGGGGAAAAATCGAGAGACGTTTTCTCCGAAGCAATGGGGATCGTCTCTACCGCAAAGTCGAGGCCAACGCGGAGTTCCGTCCACCAGAAGGCTCGTAGATGACTCGAGGGGTACGAGTCGTCACTCGCAGCCAATGAGGAGGCTCGTAGCCCCGAGATCGAGAAGAAGACGCCGGAAGTGAAGCCGACTTCTTCACTTCTACGCTGGACGTAAACCTGAAAGCACGTGCCCACGCGGATAAAGAGAGAGAGAGAGAGAAAGAAAGAGAGAACGCGAAGGAGGAAGACGACCCGGTCGAGGGACGAATATCCCATTTTTACGACGTCGTCGACGGAGCAGAGGACGCCACCCGGGACCCAGAACGGAGAAAGCGTGAGTCCCGTATTCGTTGTCGCCGAAAAGGAATCGAGCGAGCTCAGGAGGTCGAGTCACCTGAGTTGACAGGTGGCCATCTTGAGCGAGCTCGTCGCTTCGTTCGCGCTACCTCGCCCCGTTTCTTTGTTTTTTTGTTATTTCATAGCATTCATTTTGTAGGATTTTCTTTTGTTTTATTTCGACTATTTTGTTATCGGCAAATATATTTATTTTCATTTTATTTTGTTTGTCGAACGTGTCGTTTATACGAACCCTCCCCTCTACCATTTTCGTTTCTTGAGTTAGATCGCGGTGCATAGCACCTGGCGCCCACGATCGAGCCCTTTTCCCGTTATTTCGATTTCAGGATTTCAGGGCGATTGTGACGTGTGGGGTGTGTCGACACCCCCAACGAAGGGATAGTGAGATCCACGTCACAAATTTGGCGCCCAACGTGGGGCCCAAACGTTTCGATTTCAGTTCGTTATTTTTTTCGTTCGAGAATCTCGTATAGGTTCGGGAAAGTTCGAACGAGGTAACGGTTTTTCTCATCCTCGAACTTTCCAGCGATTTCCGTTGGAAAATTCATTTTTCTTTTTGAATTTTCAGATTCTTTTTTCCTAATACGTAGGCATTATTTCTATTTTTGAAAATTTGATTTCGATCTTTTCATTTTTTTTTGTTTTAGAGGAAAGATAAATCATTAACGACCTTTTTCGAATTATTCAATTTTAATAAGAAAAAAAAAATATAAGTGTAAAATTTTTTTTTTATTTTCACGCTTATTTTCTTTGGTATTTCTTTTTCCGATCGACTTCATCAATATTCGTATTTTCGTTTTGAACATTTTTCGAGACTTTAAAATTTGTTTTTTTTTAATAATAAATTTTCTAACGCTCCGATTTTTCGAATTTCTCTATATATGTATATTTTGAACACTTTTTCTCAAATTATATTGTCGAAATATTTTTGAATTTTAGTTGTGAAATATTTTCCAATTTTTTTTTATAACTTCGAAATTTTTCACTTCTTGTCGTAACGTTATTATAATTAAAATATTTTTCATATTTTTTTTATGAACATAGTCGATAATATTCGTTTCGAACATTTTTTTTTGTAAATTTCACTTGCGAAAATTTTGATATTTTTTCCAATAATTGCGAAACCTTTCTTTTTGCCTTTCAACGTATTGAATTTAAAATGTTTTGAATATTTTTGATCGACTTTGTCGATAATATTATTAATCGAAAATCGTGTACCCGAAGGAAAGTTTGCGGTGCAGTGTAATTGTAATCGTTTTTTTTTCTCTTTCGAACCCGTTTACATTCTTTTCTCTCTCGTGCTTTCGAATCGAATCGAATCGAATCAAATAGTACTCCGAAATTATAATCGAATCGAACTAAATTTAAATCGGACTTAAATTGAGTTGAGTCGATTTTTTGTTAACCGAATCGAATCGTGAGTCGAATCTCACAGAATTTTCATATTTTTTTTTCTCTCTTCGCCGTCGTTTATCCGAATTATCCGGTTGGAATACAATTTTTGTTTATTTCGGAGAAAAATATTTTTTTTTTCTTTCTTTTTTTTTGTCGGTCGGTAATCGGGAAAATACTTAAAGCCGGAAAATGTCCCACGCGTTCGACTATGAGGGATCAACCGCATCCCAAGACGATTTGTTATTGGGATACGATGAGGAAGCCCTCCGCACCGTGTTACAGCGTTTAGGATTAAATACCGAAGGCAACTTAGCGGAGCTAAGGACCCGATTTTTGCGGTATAAACGCAACGTAACCGAGGCGGTCGCGACCGAACTAGCTCTCGCACCTCTCATGATGTCCGACGAATTGTCGGAACTGGACATAAGCCGACAACGTCAACGCGACCTGTTGACGTTGTTGGAGGAGTACGAGCAGAGGCTAGTAAGTGTAACTCGAGGTAGATCCGCCGAATTTTGGACAGTATCCTCTCTCGGAGGAGGCGACTGTCCAACCGTATCGAATATCGCGCCGCGTCCGCGACCGCGGACGCCGACTACCTCGACCGCCACCGATGTGCTGGTATCGATAGCTGTATCGACACTAACGACAGTAACCGGCACTACGACAACCGCAGTCTCGACATCCTCGGAACGACGAGGATCGGGACGACCACCGACGGTGACTTTTAGGGACCAACACTGGTTACCACCAGTGACCCTAGCGACCGAAACGACCGTGACGATGAGTACTGGGACGACGACGTGCACCGGACTTACCACGACATACCGGACGACAGAACGCGCAACCGCATTACACGCGGAAGCTCGGGAAGCATTCCTGGACAGGAACCTTCCTCGTAGCTCGACAAGACTCGTGACGGACCATCGACGAACGCACGAAGACCTACTCGACTTTCCGACGTACTCGGTGGTACCCCAACCGACGGACGACGCATACGACCGATTCCCTCGGGAATCGGTGACGAGACGCGACAATGCGGAAGTTCGAGAGACACGAAATGTGCCTCTCTCACAATCCTCACCGCAGGGGTACCCCCATTCGGACTTTAGGACCGAACGAATATCGACGACGAGACCGAGGGTGGACTTCACCCACGAATGGACGGCACGACCAACCGACGACACACCGAGGATGCCGAATTTCTCGCGGGATGCGGCGGCACTAATTTCAGCCGTCAGTCGGTGGCGGTTGTCATACCGCGGAAAGGAGGACGGGAGTGCCGAGGATTTCCTGGGAAAAGTCGAGGAATGGGCGACTCTGGGAGGTCTAGGCTTAGACAGCCTAATGTGTGCCCTCCCAATGATATTGAAGGGTCTACCACTGCAATGGTACAGGACCCATCGAGACGAGTGGGAAACTTGGCGACAGTTTCGTCGAGAATTCCTAGCCCGATTTGGAACTCGAGATCTCCAAAAGAGACTCGACAAGTTCATTCGGAAACGAACGCAGGGCGACGACGAGACGATAGCCGAATACGTTACCTGTATCGAGGGATGCGTGTCCCGGATGACTCGACCAATTCCTCCGGACGAATTGCTCGACATTGTCTTGGAAAATATTCGGCCAGCGTATAGACGGGAAATAAATCCACACGATATCAGTACGTTAGAAGATCTGGTAGATCTTGGGACCGAGAGGGAGATTATTTGGGCTGGAATTAAACAATTTAAGCCGCCTCCCCCGGTAGAAGATTCCCCGCTTTTAGAATTCGCGTATAAACCGAAATCTAAAAGATCGAGCGAACGGAAATTCGAGTATAGTTCCGCGGTAGAAACGAGGTCGAGTCAGAAATCCGAGAAATCGGACGCGAAGCCAACGTACTCGCGAGCAGCCCAAACGCGAAGCCCGGTAAGATCGGAACGAAACCGCACGATCTCGAAAACGGAAACACCTTCGACTTCCTCCCGGAAGGAGGGAAATTCGAAAACGATCCAGTGGAAATGCTGGAATTGTGGCAGCACCGATCACATGTTAAGGGAGTGCCCGAAGCCGAAGAAGAAGGGTTATTGTTATAGCTGCCACCACTCCAGCAATCCCGACCCGAACTGTAAACGTTGTTCGGGAAAAGAAACAGGGAAGTAATTTCGAAGGTCCCAAATACTTCCCCCAGCGACATGGGGACCACAATCGATAAGGACGCACCGTCAACAAGTACTTCGACGGTACTTACGATAGACTCCACCGACAGTGGGAGTCGTCCGTTTATCTACGTACAAGTAGGTAAGCGGATGGTAAAAGCGTTGCTCGACACCGGATCGTCTCGCACCTTCCTCGGAGCCTACGGGCTGAAACCGGCATTCAGAGAGGGGAGAGTATTTCGACCTCCTCTAATTAAACAAATAGTAACGGCCAATGGACAGGTGGAGACGATCCAGGAAGAGACCACGATAACAGTCACAGTGGACGGACTAGAACGAGACTTCGACGTACGAATACTTCCGAACTTGACTGTCGACATGATTCTGGGGATCGATTTCGTTAATGCGTTCGAAATCGTTATCGATAGCGCCAACGGCGGTTGGGTTTCGCGATTAACGAATGTACCGCACGTTTTCGCGGAGCGCGGACCCGACGAAATCGCCCCAGAAAAAGACTCCATCGTTTGTCACGGAATTACGGACTTGACGAAGACCGAAAAGGACCGACTCGACGAGTTTCTAGCAGGGGAAATTCCGTTGGTCTCCGGAAAGACCGGTAAAACGGATCTTATCGAACATAAGATCGACACCCAGGGTAGTGCACCGATTAAACAGCGCTATTACCTGGTGTCGCCCCCTGTTCGACAGGCGATGTACGAGGAAGTCGACCGAATGTTGAAAGAAGGAGTAATCGAACCTTCCAACAGCGCGTGGTCGACTCCCATCGTAATGATAAAGAAGCCGAACGGAACTTATCGGTTTTGCCTCGACTTTCGTAAAGTCAACGCAGTTTCGAAAAAGGACGCATATCCTCTTCCGTATATGGAGGGTATACTCGACAAATTGTGTTCCGCACGTTATATTTCGACCCTGGATCTGAGTCAGGCGTTCCATCAGATCCCCTTAGAAAAATCGAGTAGGGAAGTAACCGCGTTTACGGTACCTGGAAAGGGGCTCTTCCAGTTTACCAGGATGCCTTATGGCCTATCGGGAGCCCCAGCGACCTTCCAGCGCTTGCTGGATCGACTAATCGGTCCCGAAATGGAACCGTACGCGTTCGCGTATCTCGATGATATCATCATCGCCACGCCGACTTTCGAAGACCATCTCGTTTGGTTACGGAAGGTACTCGAGAAAGTCCGAGAGGCGGGACTGTCGATAAACCCGGAAAAATGCGAATTCTGCCAGGACGAAGTTCGATACCTCGGCTTTCGCGTAAACCGTGAGGGGCTAAACGTAGACCCTGAAAAGACCGCGCCTATCCTCGACTACCCGGCGCCAAGGAACATCAAGCAACTGCGGAGGTTCTTGGGAATGGCGTCGTGGTATCGCCGATTTATTCGAGATTTTGCGTCACTGTCGACCCCTCTAACGAAGCTGCTAAAGAAAAACGTTCGATGGCATTGGGGGGACGACCAAGCGGAGGCTTTCGATAAGCTGAAGCAGGAACTATCGACACCCCCAATTCTAGCTACACCCGATTTTACGAAAACTTTCGTTCTTCAAACAGATGCGAGTAGCTTCGGGCTGGGGGCGGTACTGACGCAGAATATCGACGACAAAGAACGAGTCATCGCGTTCGCGAGTCGCACGTTGTCGGATGCCGAGCGGAAATATTCGGTAACCGAAAAAGAATGTTTAGCAGTCGTGTGGGCCATCCGTAAATATCGACATTACCTCGAAGGGTACCATTTTACGGTGATAACGGACCACAGCAGCCTCCGTTGGCTGCACCATCTGAAAAGCCCAGATGGTCGACTCGCTCGTTGGGCCTTAGAACTCCTCGAATACGATTACGAGGTGATCCACCGGAAAGGGGCCCTACATCACGTTCCCGACGCCCTCTCTCGAATGTACGAGACAGGGGAGGAAGAAGAAATCGAAGTAGCGGCGATCGACGAGCCCGCTTCGACACCGGAACCCCCAAGCGAAGATGCCAAAGCGGAATGGTATCGAAACCGTTTCGATCACGTATCAAAGTACCCAGCGAAAAACGAGGGTTGGAAAGTCGAGGGCGAATCCCTGTATCGTTACAGGCCAAATTCGTTCCTTGATCTCCTCGTACCGGATTTAAACGCTTGGAAGCTTGTTGTACCTCCTGCGACACGGAACGAAATCCTGAGGGAGGTACACGACGAACCGCAAGCTGGACACCTTGGCGTTGCGAAAACGTACTTTCGGGCTGCCGAGAACTATTATTGGCCCGGGATGTACGTCGACACTCTCGAATACGTTCGAAAATGCGACATTTGCCAGCGTGGCAAAGTCGACCAGAAGGCTCCAGCGGGCTTAATGGGCAAACGTAGCGTCCATGGCCCCTGGAAAGTCGTGGCTGCGGACGTGATGGGACCGTTCCCACGCAGCACAGCGGGTCACGCGTATGTACTCGTGTTCCACGACCTACACACCAAATGGATCGAATGTGTTCCGTTGAGAGTCGCAAACGCCAAATCGGTCGAACTGGCGTTTGAAAAACACGTAATGTATCGATGGGGATGTCCGGATATCTTTCTGTCAGATAACGGAACCGAATTCGTTAATCGGAAGCTGACAGTATTCCTCAAAGCGCACGGAATACACTTCGCGACGTTGCCGACATACCACCCGCAAGCGAATCCAGTCGAACGGATGAATCGAGTCGTAAAAACGATGATAGCATCGTATGTCGAGGGAAACCACCGAAAATGGGACGAACACTTACATCAGTTCCAATTCGCGTATAACACGGCGGTGCATAGCACCTTAAAAATGAGCCCTGCTTTTCTCAATTTCGGTCGACTTCCCTCGCCACCGCGATTTGCTCGACGAATCCTGGAAGGTAACGTGAAAATACCGACCCAGGACGCGACGGAGTGGACAGAGCGGATGCTCCACCTGTCTGAACTCCACGACTTGACCCTCCAGTACTTGGAGGAGGCGCACGACAAACAATCGCGTTATTACAACCGGGGTAAACGCGACGTTACGTACTCGATAGGTGATCTCGTTTGGAAAAGGAATAGAGTTTTGTCTTCAGCGACACAAGCGTTCACCGCGAAACTGGCACCGAAATTTGACGGTCCTTACCGAGTTTCGAAGGTTCTGTCTCGAACGACGTACGAATTGCAGAACCAAGAGGGCATAACGATAGGGAAGCAACACGTTTCTGACCTAAAACCGGCCCATATCGACGTTTTTCGACCAGGACCGTCGAAAGACGAACCCTCGGCACAATCGACAGCCGGGACACGTACAGAAAAGTCAACCCCGACGCGTAAACGGGGCCGACCGCGTAAATTCGACAACAATCGAAAACCACCAAGCGGAAATAGTCGAAGGGACCCAGAAGAGACAGTCTCGTCTGACCCGACAGAACGTCCTCGATACGACCTAAGGCGTAGGATTACGACCACATAGGAAATTTCCGCTAGTTGTTACGCTTCGGTTTTGTTCAGTCGCCGACACTGAACTCCGCTTTTCGTCGATTCCAAATCGGATACTTAGGACTATCCAGAGGATACCTGTATTCTGCCTTCGCAAATCGCCGTTCCTTACTTCCCGAAAAATCGAAATAACGACACGTTTGTCTTTCGTTTAAAGTCTTGTAACTTCGATGATAAACTAACGTTGATTTACTAATTACACCTACAATGTGAATCTAATGAAATCTTTTTTTGCAGCTATAAGAACCATTCCAGGTATTTTGCACTGTACGGGCAATTATACCATGTAAAACGGTATGGTCGACTACTCGACCATAGAGGTGCGTTAACACTCGTGCGACGAGATCGCGTCAGGATCACCCTGACACTCGCTCGGGAATGGGACTTGCGGCTTCGCCAGGGGAGCGGGTGTTGTCTAAGGAGGGGGGAGTTTGTAACAGGGAATATCGATTCCCTGATACAAAGATCTCGAACCTCCCACGCACTTTCCCCACGACTATTCGCGCCGCGAAATTCAATCGATACGATCGATCGGCATGGATCGATCGCATATACGTCCACCGTGGAAGTCAACAAACACTTAGGTTAAGTTATTCCGCGGTGTAAGAGCGACACAATGATTTTTAGAATTAAGGCGGCCGAAATATAGATTAGATTCGCATTAGAGATCGTAGCGTCGATAAGAGTAGGTTCGGAACGGGCCGAGGCGAGTCGCGATAACCGAACACGAGGCGCCATCTGTCGAAGACGACGGGGACCAGACTTTCGACCACGTGGAGATTCGTCGCGGAGACGAACCGGCACTGACGTCATCAGAACCACGTCAGTCGAAGCAGCCGTTGGTGGAAGGAGCAAAGTCGACCCCGGAACACTCCAGGAAGGATTTTCGACGTCGTCCCAGCGGGGAAAAATCGAGAGACGTTTTCTCCGAAGCAATGGGGATCGTCTCTACCGCAAAGTCGAGGCCAACGCGGAGTTCCGTCCACCAGAAGGCTCGTAGATGACTCGAGGGGTACGAGTCGTCACTCGCAGCCAATGAGGAGGCTCGTAGCCCCGAGATCGAGAAGAAGACGCCGGAAGTGAAGCCGACTTCTTCACTTCTACGCTGGACGTAAACCTGAAAGCACGTGCCCACGCGGATAAAGAGAGAGAGAGAGAGAAAGAAAGAGAGAACGCGAAGGAGGAAGACGACCCGGTCGAGGGACGAATATCCCATTTTTACGACGTCGTCGACGGAGCAGAGGACGCCACCCGGGACCCAGAACGGAGAAAGCGTGAGTCCCGTATTCGTTGTCGCCGAAAAGGAATCGAGCGAGCTCAGGAGGTCGAGTCACCTGAGTTGACAGGTGGCCATCTTGAGCGAGCTCGTCGCTTCGTTCGCGCTACCTCGCCCCGTTTCTTTGTTTTTTTGTTATTTCATAGCATTCATTTTGTAGGATTTTCTTTTGTTTTATTTCGACTATTTTGTTATCGGCAAATATATTTATTTTCATTTTATTTTGTTTGTCGAACGTGTCGTTTATACGAACCCTCCCCTCTACCATTTTCGTTTCCTGAGTTAGATCGCGGTGCATAGCACCTGGCGCCCACGATCGAGCCCTTTTCCCGTTATTTCGATTTCAGGATTTCAGGGCGATTGTGACGTGTGGGGTGTGTCGACACCCCCAACGAAGGGATAGTGAGATCCACGTCACAAAGCCGAGATATGATAAAAAAACGATTTTCGGATAAAACTTGGGGGGGGGGGTTTCACCCCTTTAAAGTGGATGTCAGCACATAAAAAAAAATACGTGTCCCTTATTTGTTCGAGTATTACATCATATCAAAAAATTATTGAAATCGGTGAGGTCGGGTTGGAAACCTTGGTGAAATCGGGTTCCGACCCACCCGATAAAAACACATGCGCCGGACCTGTGCTTGAAATTTTCGTATCGTCGACCATGAACCTAGTATTCGACCAAGTAATTCGCCTGCTTATTTTCGCCGAGCGCGTCTAGTTCGCGATGCTCCGCTTCGCGGCGCTGGAGGAGGGACAACTTTCGTGCGGGCTATTGTACGAACTGTTAAAGGAGAGACATTTCGAGAAATTGCGAAAAGACGCCGATTGCGCAAAGACTCAATGAGGAATGGCACCAAAAACGCCGAAGCCTACTAACGGCGTCGAATTTTGGTAAAGTTTGTCGCATGAGGAAACACACTTCTTGCGCAGCAACAGTGAGAAGCATTTTATATCTTGTTCTTGTAGACACAGCAGCACTGTGCTACGGAACGGAAAACAAAACAAAAACTTTAAAAATGCTCGAATCAAAACTTGGAGAAAAAATTTTCCTTTGCGGTTTGTTCATTGATGAAGCAGAACCGTATTTGGGTGCGTCTCCTGATAGCCTCCTTGGAAATGATTCGATCGTTGAAATTAAATGTCCAGTGTCCGCATCGGAATTAAAGCCGGAAGACGCAATCCGAGAGAAAAAGCATCTGAAGGCTATTTTCCAAAAAAATGATGCATCGAAAATGAACAGGACACATGTGTATCATTACCAAATTCAAGGGAAATTGCACATAACCAAAAGGTTGAACTGCTACTTTTGTATTTGGACTCCTCTCGATATAAAATACATTGTGGTCGAGAGAGACGACAAGTTCTGGGATCAAAAAATGGCACCATATTTGAAACGATTCTATAACGAATGTATGTTGCCTGAAATTATAGACAGTCGTTATAACAGAAATATGCCGATTAGAGATCCCGAGTATATACTAAGTGCTCAGGAACGCCAGAAATTGAAGCTTCCAAAAGCTAAGCGTCAGAGAAACGCCGAAAATGCGGAAACAGTTTCCAAACGCCAAAAAAGAAATTACAATGGAAATGTCGAAAATGAATTGCAAGTGTTATTCGATTTAACAGAAATCGATGACACTGAAGCAATTGATGCAGTCATTAGAGACATAAATCCAGAGAATGTTTATCGTACGCTTCAGCAGAAGAATGAAATGCTGACGGACGAATGCATCGAAATGTTTCTCCAAGTGTTGAATGAAGAGAAGCCTGAATTCGAAGTACACAATGTATTTAAATTCGCTTCGCTCCACTTATTGAAACAAATAGGTTATGCACAAGCTCTGCAGATCATCGGTGGTTTTGGAGTGGAACTCTGGTGTTGTGTTCACTTCAATGGACACGAGCTTTACGTATATGACAGCGCCCACCGTTGCGAATACGAGCTGTTAAGCGAACAAGAAAAGTTATACATAAAAACTCGGTATCCTTGTTTGGAATTGGAAAAAATGTTATTCCAACCTGTAACCAAGCAACCAGATGGGATCAGTTGCGGGGTTTATGCGGCAGCTTTTGCGACAAGTATCGCACTTGGGGAAAATCCTTCCGAGAGGACGTACTCTACAAGGGTTATGCCAATGCGTGAACACTTGATGGATATCATTAGACACAGAAAATTAGTCACTTTTCCCATAGAGTAACTCTAAGCGATGGATCAGTAATCAGTTTTCTGTACACATTTGCACAAAAATGTAGATGTCTACCAAATGGAGACGCGAAATATCATTTTCGCAACATAACGTATTCGAACAAATTGTTATAAAGGGCGCCAGTTCGGTCCGTTTTGTAACAATTTATTCAGGGACATGTAACGAAAAAAAACGAAAATTAACGTATCCACATAGGCTTCCGTTTCCGGTGGTAAAACAGTTGGGACGTAAGTGAGAGTGTGCGAGAAAATAAGTAGTGAAAGTGCAGTGAGGAGTGGAAGGATAGGGAAGCGAGTGTGGGTGAAGGAAGGGGGTGAAGTGTGGAAAGGGTGTGAGTGGAGGCGAGAGAAAAGGGGTGGATGAAAGGAAGCAGGAGGCCAGAAAGTGGAAAGTGGGAAAAGTGAGGTTCGAAAGAGGCAGGAGTGTTAGGAGTGCTCTGGGAGGATAGGGATAAGTGAAAGGGCGAAGAGTGAAAGGGAAGGGCAAGGAAGGGAAGGGCTGGTCTGGAGCAGGGTAGTTTTTTTAGGAAAAGGGTGAGAAACGGGGGGTGAAAATAGTGAGGAAAGGCGAAGGAGGAAGGGAGCAGAGGGAAGGGGGATAGAGACTGGGCGGGAAAAGAACGAGGGAAGAAGCGACGTATCAAGAAGCTTAGCGGCAGAACCGGTAAAAGATCGGGCAGGCGGATATCAGGCCGTCCGTAAAGAAGAAATTGTGAGGTAAAGATAGAGGATTGATTGATTGATTTATTTATTTATTTATGGCCTAGAGTGCCTGTAGGCCAAGCAAGGATACAAGTGGGAGATATACATATTGTGAACATATTAAAAATTTGATTACAATATAAAAAATAGTAACAATATATAAGAGTGCAATGTATTAATAACAGATGTTTCAAATAAGTAGATTTCCAAGTATGGATATAAAATTTGGATGCAGCAGGGTACAACATAGTAAGAGCAAAAGCAAAGAGCATAGGTAATAGAGAGGGTGGGTATGAGCGTAGTGTTGAAAACAGGTAGAGCAAGATTTGTTGATTATGAGTAAATGATGAAGGTGATTTAACAGTAAGCGATGAATCTAGCGCTCGTGGAGGGGCTCGTGCCCACGATCAGCCGGTTCGTTAATCTCAGCAGTCCCAGTAATCTCACCCCTGAGCAGATGGTCTCGTAACCCGCTCTTGAAAGATTCTATGGAGGGGGCAGAGCGAAGCTCAGCTGGCAAGGAGTGCCAAAGTTGGATGGCAGAGACTTGAAAGGAGCTGCGGAGTGATTCCGTCCGGAAAGGAGGAATGACGAAGGGGGGCTGGGTAGCAACAAGCCTGTCGGTTCGACGGATGCTAGGGTCAGGAGGTGTGAACCTCTCGTTCAGGTAGGGTGAGTTGCCCGAGGTTAGGATCCGGTAAAGCGCGGATCCCAGAAAATAAAGCCTCCTGCTCTCCAACGACATCCACTCAAGCCCGCCTAAGCGGTAGGGAGTGACATGTTCATCGCGCCTTAGATCGAAAATAAACCTGACGCAGGCATTGAAAACGCGCTGGAGTTTGAGTTGGAGAATGCCAGATAAGCCAGCATAAACAAGACAGCAATAATCAAAAATAGGAAAGACCAGGGTTTTGATTAGGAGGGCGCGAATATCTGGGGGGGAGCGCAGCGCGACGGTGCTTGAGACGGTAGAGTGTAGCATAGACTCGCCGCGATATGTCGAGCACCTGGCTCCTCCAATTGAGTGATGGCGTGATAATAACGCCCAGATTTCGTGCCTCGGTCACCCAGGGGACGGGATTGCCATTAACAAGAATGGGAGACAGGGCTCGAGCATAAATTTCGTTTACGTAACGCTGGCTCCCCAAAATCATCGCCTTGGTCTTTCCTAGGTTAAGTTTGAGACCACTCGATGTAGCCCAGTCGGCAACAGCGGATGCGTCGGACGAAGCGAGTTGAAGAGCCGGGAGGAGTTCGCTGACTGGACATGAGAGGTAAATTTGAAGGTCGTCAGCGAAGAGGATGTGGTTGGTGTACTTGAGAATAGACCCGATTCCATTAATGAAAATTTGAAAGAGGAGCGGACCCAAGACCGAACCGAGAGTTGAAGAGTTGAAGGGTTAGCAAAGTCGTCAAGGACGGCCTGGTATCGTCCGGAAAGATAACTATGGAAACATGATAGGGCGTGGTCAGAGCAGCCCACCTGCCTCACAATAAGATTAAAAGTCGAAGTTTTGTTTATTATATTTCTTGCTTTCTATTACAGTTTAATTATATCAATATTTGATTCAGCCGTTGAGGGCTACTACGATCTAAGGTAAGTATTTTTTTTTCATTTGTTAGTCTTTTTTTTATTTAGTTTATTTATTTTTTTTATTTAGTTTAAGGCGGTTTCCGACAGGTTTATGAAACTATATATCCGCCCGTCCCCCGCCTGCAAAACACCCGCCAACATTCAAAAATTATCAAATTGTTTTTTGGCCAATATATCGTTACTACTTATCAAATTATTTCGAGTTAATGACCGATAATCATCAAATATATAATTATCGGTCCTGAATATAATATTGTTCATATGTACACAAATATTTTATAATTTATTTACTTACGTAATTCGATTTCTGAGAAGATGACAGTTCACGGAGCTTGACAGTTCATATATGTTATGAAAACACAATAAATATCACTTTTTAACACTGCAATTCACAACCACGACAATGTGCTACGCTTGGCAAATCGATTAACACCTAATTTGTGTTTAAAAAATCGCGGGAATTTGATAATCCTTTGATATCGGACGCGATGTGGAGGCGTAACGGTATCGCCTTACCCTGTGTATAAAATCAATTGACAGAAAAGTCCTTTGTAGTACAAAAACCTGCCGACAGGTGGTTCTGCAATGCTTTTTTACTGTCAAGATTGACCAAATTTCTGAAATCTGCTTTATCGATTTTCGAAATTCATTTTCGAAGATCGTGCCTCAATTTATCTACACAACAGTTACCCACAGAGAGTTGGAGGCACTTTATTATCTTCCGCGAAATGATTCTCGAATCGCTGATTACGAATCTGAAGCAAATTTTTTAAAATTTGAAATTGCGGACCCAGTTAGCTGGACGTAATATTAAAAAATGTAATATTTTATAATTAAATATAATTATAATGTGAATTTTTTAAAATTACAACTTTTATTAATTCCCCATTTACCCTAAATAGTTGTAGTAGTAGCAATACTAGTACTAGTACTAGTAGTAGTCATACTAGTATCTTTCTTTTACTACTACTCTCCTAGTAGTAATACTAGTAGAGTAGTAGTAAAAGAAGTAGTAGTAGTACTAATAGAAGTAATAATATTTTACTTATTATGTTGTTACTATTACTAGTACTACTAATTTATTATCTGACGATCATAATTGGAGTAACTCATTATAATTCTCATTATAATCTCAATTATAGTAATTTATCCAACAACTCATCATAATTATTGTAGTGTGATATTGGCAATAATAGAAAAAGTGAAAAAGACAAGTGAAAGATGAAGCCTTCCATGCATTTTGACACATCTGTTTCGCCGGCAACCATGTCAGGTGAGTACAATCAGGTTTTAAAATTATTATATTTAGATTCATTAATAAATTGAATGGGTCACCTCAAAATCGTTGTAATAAACAAATTGCATATTGTTCAAAAACCCCCGAAAATACAAAGAATAACCTGATGCTGCAATAATAATTGTTTAAAAAGTTATACCTCACAACGTTCTTGACGTAACCCATTCCCATTCTACTATTGCACCATCAGGTTATTTTATTTATTTTCAGCAGTTTTTTAACAATTTGTAATTTGTACCTTACAACGTTTTTGAGGTGAGCCATTCAATTATTCTTTTTTAACTATTTTATTACAGGCACACCAAACCCCTATGGTGGTAACATGTGGCCGACGTTGGACGAGGCGAACCGGTCTCGTCGCCGACGACAGCAGCAGCAACAACAACAACAACAACAACAACAACAACAACAACAACAACAACAACAACAACAACAACAACAACAACAACAGCAGGAACAACAGGAACAACAACAACAGGAGCAACAACAACAGCAGCAACAATAACAGCAGCAACAGCAGGAACAACAACAACAACAACAACAACAGGAGCAACAACAACAACAGCAGCAACAGCAACAGCAGCAGGCCCAGGCGCAGGATGTCCTGCTGCACCAACAATTGGTAGATGTGCAACGAATGTTTGCACGATTGTTGGTGCAGCAGGAGGGAGGACAACAAGAACAACAACTGCAGCAACAGCTGCCGCCGGCGCAGCTGTTGCAACAAGGATTGTTGCAAATGCAGCAAATGCTGCAACATTTGCTGCAGCACCAACAGCAGCCAACACAACAACAGCTGCAGCAAATGCAGCAATTGTTGCAGCATTTGCTGCATTTGCAACAGCAGCAGCAGCAACAGCAGCAACAACAGCAGCCGCAGCAGCAACAGCAACAACAACAACAACAGCAGCAGCAGCACAGGCGGCACCAGCAGCATCGACGGCGGCAGCATCGTCAGCAGCAACAACCGCGCCACCGACAGCAACAGCAGCAACTTCTGAGAACGGTGCGCGAGGAATATAGCCGGCAGCATCAGCAACAACGGCGCCAAAGAGAAGTACAGTAAATTCTCCAAATAATATACACCGTAAATTAATGAGAATAATTGAGAATTATTTGCACAAAACTATTTTTTTATTTATTATCATAAATTATTAATTATTTAAGATCACATTTTAATTTTTTTTGTTTAAAATTCACACAGAATTTTCAATGACTCGTAAACGTAGATTTTTGATAATAACCTTTTATAATAACCTTTCTTCTCTCTTTCTTTCTGTTACAGAGCATCAGGAGAGAAATCAGACGCACGGTGCAGATAATGATGATGGCGCCACGGCCTATGCGCCGACCAAACCCGCGGGATTTTTTTTATTTTTAAATTTTAATTTCTTCTTTTATTATTGAGATTGTTATTATTATTATTATTTCTATTACTATTATTACTATTATTATTATTATTATTATTATTATTATTATTATTATTATTATTATTATCATTATTATTACTGTGTTGGTGTTATTTGTGTTTTAATAAATAAAATTTTGTTTAAGGAGGTTCGAGCGTAACTTATTACTCAAAATAATGTTTACATTTTTAAGATTGAAAATCTTTTTATTTTCGGTGGGAGGCTCGAATCGAGAAATGTCACATAACGCTATGACATTATCTTTTATATTAAACATATTTATATTAAATAGCAAAATGGATTTTTTTGGGGTTACCCTGCAAATTTTGTCTCCTCTGCGTATTGATTTTCAATCTCTCTGATTCTTACTTCGTGAAATCTGTGGATTTTTTTACTTTCAGTCTTCCCAATATTCATCAAAATTCTTTATTTTAATTAAAAATAATTTGAACAATTTAATAATTGATGATTTTTACTTATTTAATAAAATAAAGTAATAAAATGACTTTCGTATTTATTATTTGCCGGATTAAATAAACAGATTTGGCAACAGCGCGTTCGATTATACCCATCACAGAGACGTGCATGAGTGTGTGAGTTAAATATTTGAGCTCTGTAACTATATTTCTATCCTTTTCTTTTTGCTCAGCTGTTGACGCGACGTTGCCAAATCTTTATTCGAATAAATAGCTGACGATAAACGAGTTAAAAACATAAAATTTATCTTTAAATATTTCAAAAATTATATCGGTAATGTATTATTATTACATTTTTTTATATTTTACAATAATCCAAGTTTATTGTATATAGTTTTTTATTCGTTACAGTTAGTAGGTTAATATTGAAAAAAATAATTAAAGTCTCGACTAAAGTTTGTCCGCCCTAAGAGCCCGTCTATAAGGAGATAAAAAATTTGATTTTTGAAATTTAATATCTCAGTAACTAAACGGTGAATCTTTTTAAAATTTTGGGATTAGATAAATGACGTATTTATTTATACGTATACTTAATTTCAAAGCTAAAATTTGGAAGTTATTGTTCACATTAGATTCGCTCGAACATCCTTAAACCCAAAAATTTTATTCATAGTTTTTGTTTAAAAAATTTCTTTATTTTCTCTATTTTAAAATTATATTCATTCCAATTATTAATTCGAAAATACTTTATTACATCAATAACGTTTACAAAAATCTTAAATAAAAACTATAAAAACCCTAATTCCTTATATCACATGATTTTTTATTTTTTCTATTTTAAAAATTTATTTGTTCTAATTATTAATTTTAAAAAATTTTATTATATCAATAACATAAATAGAACTTAACTGTCACTACGAACTTAATGATGTAGTTGATAACACCTTTAATTTGTACTTTAGAATTATTATATTATTTTAAATTCAAGAAAGTACAACATGAAATTAACATGATAAATAGAATCAGTGGTAAAGATAAATAATATTAAATATGTTAAAAAAATAATTATATAAATTATGTAATAATTAATAATATTAAGTTTTGTTATATAAAGACTAAAGAAATTACATATTTATTTAAAACCTACGGTCAAAGAAGGGATAATTCAAAAAAATTCAACATTGGACAGTCGATAAAAAGGGAAGGAAGAAAACATGGATGGAGAATACATCAATCATGAAAAAAAGTGTTTATCAATTCATATATAATCAAATCGGATTACAAACCAATTTGAATTTAAAACATTTTGAACATTGTAGAAAAAACAGTAACAATTTCCAAATAACAATTAACTTTTTTATTAAAATGTAGAAATAATAATATTATTTGAAGGCAAATTTTAAAATTCGTTTGAAAAACAATTTAAATTATAAAAATAAAATTTTAAAACTTGAAATTAATGAAAAACGTTTACAAATTTACAAATTAAAAAGAGAAATATATTTTACAAATATTACATTATTTAATAGCTTACCCAATAATATATTAGAAAATGTAAAATTACACAAAATAATATTTTAGAAAAAATTAGAAATAAAGTAAAATTTAATTTCCAGAATGCTCAATTTAACAAATCCTGAAGATAGAGTAAATAATTTAGAAATTATAAAACATTCTTTAAAAATTAATAACTATCCTAATAACTTACTAGAAGAAATTATACAATTATAAATACCTATATCTATATAAATAAAATTCTCGTCATGTCTGTACTTTTCTTAGAATTGCCTTTTTCATATCTTATCAATCTTGACGAGTAGAACCCGAATCCGGTCCTAGTTCAAACGTCTGTTTGTCTGTTTGTCTGTCTGTTTGTATGTTACGGGTTGACGTGAGAACGGCTGACGAGAATTTGATGATTGTTTATACTGAAGTACATCTATATATTGCGCAAAGCATAGGCTAATTAACAAATTAATTGGGAGAAATTTCAATTTTTAACAAATTATTTAATATTTATAATAATTTTATTTTTTTATTAGCCGGGGCCTCTGGATCTTCCCTATCACCTACGATCCTAAATAGAAACTAGAAATTAAAAGAAATTCACCCGTCGGTGACGGGTATTGTAGCTAGTTTTATAATAAGGAACGAAATAATAATAATAAAAGAACCATCAAAATTAATAACGCAACCAATCTTTTAAAAATTTCATATATTTCTGAATTATCAGAAAATTTAAGAATAGTAATGAGAAAAAATAATATAATTACAATATTTAAAAACAGTAATAATTTATATTTTTTATAAAAAAGGGTTAAAAGATAAAATACCGACTAAACAAATGTCAAATGTTGTTTATCAAGTTCCACGTGAGGAATGTAATAAAGTTAGGAGAAACAAAAAGAAGTATAGAAAAAAAAATGTATGAACATACAAATTATATTAGAAAAAATTTAGAAAAGTCAGGATTAGCAAAACATAGTGTAGAGACAAAACATAGTTTTAATTTTGAAAAAATAATAATTTTAGAAATCGAAAAAAATTTAACAAGAAAAACTTTAGAAGCATTACATATTCAACATACTAATGATAACAATGTTAATATAATGACAGAATTTAGAGAAACAGATAAAATATATTTAAAACATTTATTATTATTATTATTAATATTTCTATCATTATTATAAATAAATTTTTTCCAATACGATTATTAACATTTTAGTATTATTATTAGAATATTTCACAAATGAGATTTTTTTTTGAAGGGGCTCCACCACCGCCCACTTCCGTGAGTCGCAACCACTGTAACGTCGACTCCCCGTTTCTCCGAAACTAGTAAAAATACTAGTTTCAGGCATTTTCATTTAACAGCTGTGTGGGAACGTGAATTTTCGGTATTTATGTTATACAACTGACCACAAATTGTGACAAACAGGAGCGCACTGCCGTCATTTATAGTAATTCATTCAATGGCGAAATTTCGCGAAAATAACATTTCGCGTCTCTATTTGGTAGAAATTCACGTTTTTTTTTGCAAATGCGTACAGAGAACTGATTACTGATCAACCGCTCAGATTTACTCTACGGGAAAAGTAACCAATTTTCTCTGTCGAATGATCTCCATCAAGTGTTCACGCATTAGCATAATCCTTGTAGAGTACGTCCTCTCGGAAGGATTTTCCCCAAGCGCGATACTTGTCGCAAAAGCTGCCGCATAAACCCCGCAACTGACCCCATCTGGTTGCTTGGTTACAGGTTGGAATAAAATTTGTTCCAATTCCAAACAAGGATACCGAGTTTTTATGTATAACTTTTCTTGTTCGCTCAACAGCTCGTATTCACAACGGTGGGCGCTGTCATATACATAAAGCTCGTGTCCATTGAAGTGAACACAACACCAGTGTTCCACTCCAAAACCACCGATGATTTGCAGGGCTTGTGCATAACTTATTTGTTTCAATAAGTGGAGCGAAGCGAATTTGAATACATTGTGTACTTCGAATTCAGGCTTCTCTTCCTTCAACACTTGAAGAAACATTTCGATGCATTCGTCGGTCAGCATTTCATTCTTCTGCTGAAGCGTGCGATAAACATTCTCTGGATTTATGTCTCTAATCACTGCATCAATTGCTTCAGTGTCATCAATTTCTGTTAAATCGAATAACACTTGCAGTTCATTTTCGACATTTCCATTGTCATTTCTTTTTTTGCGTTTGGAAACTGTTTCCGCATTTTCGGCGTTTCTCTGACGCTTAGCTTTGGGAAGCTTCAATTTCTGGCGTTCCTGAGCACTTTGTATATACTCGGGATCTCTAATCGGCATATTTCTATTATACCGACTATCTATAATTTCAGGCAACATACATTCGTTATAAAATCGCTTCAGATATGGTGCCATTTTTTGATCCCAGAATTTGTCGTCTCTCTCGACCACAATATATTTTATTCCGAGAGGAGTCCAAATACAAAAGTAGCAGTTCAACCTTTTGGTTATGTGTAACTGCCCTTGAATTTGGTAATGATACACATGTGCCTTGTTCATTTTCGATGCATCATTCTTTTGGAAAATAGCCTTTAGATGCTTTTTCTCTCGGATCGCGTCTTCCGGCTTTAATCCTGATGCGGACATTGGACATTTTACTTCGACGATCGAATTATTCCCAACGAGGCCATCAGGAGACGCGCCCAAATACGGTTCTATTTCATCAATAAACAAACCGCAAGGGACAATTTCTTCCCCAAGTACTGATTCGAACATTTTTAAAGCTTTTCTTTCGTTTTCCGTTCCGTAGCACAGTGCTGCCGTGTCTACAACAACAGGATACAAAATGCTTTTCACTGTTGCTGCGCAAGAAGTGTGTTCTCTCATGCGACAAACTTTACCAAAATTCGACGCCGTTAGTAGGTATCTGCGTCTTTGGTGCCATTCGTCATATAGACTTTGTTCAATTGTGGCACGCTCTATTTCATTGCGATTCTCAGCGTCTTCTCGCAATTTCTTAAAATGTTCGACCTTTAGCACTTCGTACGCATCAACAGCAATGTCTGGCTTTTGCGACGAAGGGCCATAGTCTTTATCCGTGCCCTTTATGCTTTTACGCTTTGATTCCTTCTTACGGACACGACGCAATTTCTTATTAGAAATTTGGGTCTTTCTGAATTTCTCCATCTTCGAAACAATGCTGCTTATTTCTTTGTCCATTGTTGAGGATACCTGAGATAATACCTCTTGCGTATTACACTGAACGACAGCGGCGGCACATCGTCCCGTGTAAGAACCTAGCAAGCCAAAATTTATTCGTTTTCCACCGATAAATTTCGCAACAATGGAATTATAATTTTCTACTCCATTGTTATTGCGATTGGCTAGCAAAGAACGCGAATGACAAGAGATGAAACTTATCACCTTACGAATAGGCTCATAAAAATTAGCTTTCTGCAGCATTTTTAAATTATTCATTTCGCCTACCTTTGGCCTCCCATTACATGGCATTTTTCGATTCTTGCAATCGCTATGATCGCCAAATACATGTTTGGGAACGTTCAAAATGTCAAGCGTCAATTCTGTGACATTGACCGTTGTGTCACTATGTTCTGCGTTACGGCGTGTAACGGCCGACGCAATTTCTTTTCGCTTTTTCAGTGCGCTAGCACTCACGAGTTGACGCATTCTACCGATGTAACCCTTTTTGAATAATCGGTACGGTACTTCCGTCTTTTTCGAAATGTCCACCACTTTATTGCACAAGTTTCGCAACAAATGGTTCGTACATTCCACTTTTTCCACTCGTACACCGTACTTTCCATAAACATCGTTATTCAAAATGGTGTTATAGACACTGCTATCACCATCACTAACGAGTGTCTTATATATAAGACCATGCGTACGAATGCTTTCCTTGAAACCTTCAACAATAGCATCGGTTTCCATACTAGTGGAACTTTGATCATGACCCCAGTTTTTGAAACATTTATGTTTCCTTGGTTCTCTGTTATTGCGGGCGGCATAAGCACATACTGCACATGACTCGTTACGTACGCCATAAAAGAGAACTTTCTGGGTTTCGCAACCAACTATAGCTCCTAAGCCAGACGAAGAATCATATTTTCCACTTTTATATGATCTTTTCATCCAACTACCGTCTGCTGTTACGGTTATGTAAGGTATGCCATCTTTTACATGGCCCTTTTCAGTTGCTATTCTGTACTCCTCTTGTCCCGCTTCTTTCATCACTCTTTCAGCGGTTTCGAGAAGTACACTGACCATTTTTTCCTCAGTTTTTCTAAATGTTTTATGTGTCATACATGGTATTGCCATTGCAGCCAACTGACTCTTTAGGGCTGAGTGACCACACCCCGCAGTTATCGCACCAGCAATGGCACTGTCATGGAGTCCCATTAATGTCTGCTCCTCTGGTTCTGTCCAGATACTTTCCTCAAAGGAACACGCAAAACATTTTACAAAGATTTGGGTTCTCAAACCTTTATCAACGTATTTGGTTATTCTAAAGTCGCGAAAGTTGCATCCCGTCTCATGTGAGTGGTTATCGAATCTTTGGTGCAACGTATTCCAAAAGTAAGAAATGTCTACAATTCTACGACCATTTATTTTGACATCTTTCCTTTGGCTTGCATTAGTGTAATCCTCATTGACAGAGGTGTGGAAGTGCTTTTCCGCACTTACAACACATTCCTCGATACCGCTTGCCAATAATGACATCTCGTCAGATTTATCCTCATTGACATAGGTGTGGAAGTGCTTGTCCGCACTTACAACACATTCCTTGGCATCGCATGCCAATGACGAGATCTCGTCAGATTTATCCACATTGACATAGGTGTGGAAGTGCTTGTCCGCACTTACAACACATTCCTCGATACCCCTTGCCAATAATGACATCTCGTCAGATTTATCCACATTGACATAGGTGTGGAAGTGCTTGTCCGCACTTACAACACATTCCTTGGCATCGCATGCCAATGACGAGATCTCGTCAGATTTATCCACATTGACATAGGTGTGGAAGTGCTTGTCCGCACTTACAACACATTCCTCGATACCGCTTGCCAATAATGACATCTCGTCAGATTTATCCTCATTGACATAGGTGTGGAAGTGCTTGTCCGCACTTACAACACATTCCTTGGCATCGCATGCCAATGACGAGATCTCGTCAGATCTATCATCATTGACAGAGGTGTGGAAGTGCTTTTCCGCACTTGCAACACAATCCTCGGCATCGCATGCCAATGAGGAGATCTCGTCAGATCTATCCTCATTGACAGAGGTGTGGAAGTGCTTTTCCGCACTTACAACACATTCCTCGGTATTGCTGGTTTTCTTTTCGTACACTTCAGGAGCTACGAAGCCCGACAAGGCGGACTTTTCAAAATTTTCCTTCTTCGGCGCTTCATTGTCCGTCTGCTTTTCCTGTGTTTGCAAGGAGCCATCCTTTTCTTCGGCGAGAGCGCGTTCGGCAGCTTCCCGCGCTTTTTTACGCCTGTGGAGAAAAATTGGTATTAAAATATTGCTCGTTTAACGAATTTTGTTAAAGTAATATGTTAAATAATAAAACATGTGTTGGTCTTGATTGATCCGTATTATGTTAAAGTGTGAATAAATATTGCGATACATCTATAAATGATGAAAACTGTATCCTAATAACGGAGAAAATACTACCAATGAACAATTGGATAACATCATCAGCATAATCATTTGGAATGTTTTTCATGTAAAGTTCAGTGTTTTGATTCGTACATGTCTAGTCTTTATTTATTTACAAGGTGTTCTAATTAAACGCATACTACGTGAAAAAGGCCTGAAACGTAGGACCGAAACGTCATATATGTATATTACAATTGTATCACAACGGTCAGTCAATAAAACAAACACATGTTTTAAATGTTTATCTATTAATTACACCTTATAATTAAATTAGTCAATGTTAATAAAAATAATTTAAATGTAATTTCTTTTAATTCTTAAAATTAATATACTAATCTACCATATGAAATTAATTTTAAATTTCAAATATATTATTTAAATTTTGAAACGAGTTGCCTGCAGTGAGCAACCGTCTCTTTTGAGTTTTGCAACGATACGAATATCGTTGGAAAACTCAAGTTTCTCGACTCAAAAAAAAAGAAGAATCACAACAAAAAAAAAGAAATATCTCTAATTTGGGCGCCAGTCGGTTTTTCCCGAAACCGACAAAACGACTCAACACAAAAAAAAGGAACTTACTCTAGCCCTAGCTCTGGTAGAGGGGCGTGTTCGTCCAACTTTTCCCTGAAACTCAAAAGTGGACACAACGACACAAAACACAAAAAAAAAAGGCGCGAGAGAGAAAAAGAAATCACAAAAAAAAAATAGATCGCAAGAGAAATAAAAAAAAGAAAAACCGTCTTTATTCAATAAATAAATAAATAAATAAAACTCTTTCACTCTCTCTCTCTCTCACTCGCGACTCGGAAAAATAAAGAATAAGATTCCACAAATGAAAAACTACAAAATGGGAGGAAACCTCCACTCACCAACGCAAGAAAATAAAACCACCACAAAAAAAAAGAATATCGCAAAAATAGCCAAATATATTCGGTAAGGTGTTCGCGATGCCAATACAGGATCGTAAGTGAAGATCCGCTCCTTCGCAACGGTCCTCGATCCCTCAAATCTCTAGCTGACGTCACACCAGCGACATGACCGATAACGCCATCGAACCTGGCTCTAGATCACTCGATATTTCGCTAGATAAGTCGCCAGGATCGGTAATCGCCAGGATGGTCAAGTAGAGCGATAATTAAAGTGCTCTACTTTGGCTTCATTATCCTTCGCAGATGGCTCTATCCTTTATCACGAAAAACTCTTGTTACGGGACTTTTCTGAGCGGGAATCTCATCCACTCCAAAGTCACCGTTCCCTCGATGGTCTCGCAATTCTCTTGGAGATTTCGCGATTTACGCCAAGGTGGTAATGGTGAGTGATAGGGTTCTCCCTTCGCAATCTTTGAACGGAAAATCAGTCGCAACATTCACACACTCACTCAAACAGCAAACGCAATAATCTCAACGAATTCGCTACCAAAGTAGCCGCAACAATCTCAAATCGCAATAACAATGATCGCAATAGTCAAATCTTAACTCTAATACAAGATAATATCGTGAAATTATTGGGAGTTACACTCCTCTCCCAAGACTTACCATCCTGTATTTTCTCGCGACTCAATTTAGCTCAAAATTTGTAACGGGTAAAAGTTACCACGTTACAATTTATATGTATATTCGTATAAAACTATATATCTATATATATATGAGTATATTGTCGACACAGACTACATTCCACCGGAATAGTCTCAATTAATTAATTTACTTCATTAGTAAAATAAAAAAGTCGACCCAAAAATTAAATATGTAAATATTTCACGTATAAAAATATTATATTAAATTCATATTAATCAATACTAATAAAGAAATTGGAAAATTTAAACTTAATGATTTAAAATTTTATTGCATTTTTTAAATTATATTAATAAAATTTATTATATAATAATAATGTATATACAGGGTGTCCCATTTTAACTTGGACAGACAGATTTCTCGAAAGTGGTTGAGTTTAGTGATAAATGTTTCAGACAAAAGTTGCTGGACTTCGAGGGGGACATATGATAGTGACCTTGACGTTGACCTTGAAGATCACTTTCAAGGTCATTTCAAGGTAAAAGTAATTTTTTTTAATGGGAAACCTCCGTTTTGACATGGGCAATCGATAGAGCGGGAAATTTTACGTTTGAATACGCTTTTGGGTCATAGGTTTAATTTGACCTTGAAGGGCAGCAGGGTCATCAGAAAAGTCTCGGGACGGTCCAATAACTTGGAAAAATAAGACTCGTAGAGAAAACTGTTTTCGACAAAAGTTCTACTATTCTTCCCGAGCTACCAGATGGAGGGAAGTTCCAAACATCCAAACAAGCAAAAACATAAACATGGGACTTTTGTTTACATAGTGTAGCACAGGCAATGAAATAGGTTCATTGCAGTAGCCATACGAGAATGTCCAATGTGTTAAGTCAAGGACGTGTCGTCAGCGTGCCGGTATGGAGCAGAGAGCTGTCATTAAGTTTGGCGTTAAAATGCACAAAAGTGCAACAGAAATGTACCAAATGATGCAAAATGTGTACGAAATGGGATGCTTATAAAGAACAACAGTGTTTGAATGGCACAAGATATTTATAGAAGGAAGGAAGTCTCTAGAAGACGACGAACGTTCCGGGCGTCCAACCTCGCCCCGGACAGAAGAAAACGCAACCAAGGATTCAAGAAATTTTGACAGAAGATCGAGCTCTGAGTGTTCGAATGATGGAAGATGCGACTTGAATTAGTAGAGAGGTCATTCGAAAGATTTATGTTCAGGATTTGAACAAGAGAAAAGTGTGTGCTCGTTTTATTCCTCATTTGCTAACACCAGAGCAAAAATCCCGACGCGTGAAATTATGCAGCGAACTCGTGGAAGCTGCCGACGAAGACAGGAACTTTTTGAAGAAAACGGTGACTGGGGACGAAACTTGGTGATTCATGTACGATCCCGAAACTAAGCGACAAAGTACAACTTGGTTTTGTCTAAAACGTCCAAAGGCACAAAAAGTGAGGATGGAGAAATCCCGCGTCAAAACAATGTTGATAGCGTTTTTCGATGCCAAAGAAATATTCATTACGAATTTGTCCCCGAAGGCCAAACTGTTAATAAGAGATTTTACAAAGAAGTCATGGTGAGGTTGATTGCAAGAGTTCATCGTGTTCGACTGGAGTTTCGCGAAGAAGGTTCCTGGTACCTGCTTCACGACAACGCGCCAGCACATTTAGCGTTAATTGTCAACGAGTATTTGACGAAACAAAGAGCCCCTGTGGTAAATCACCCACCTTATTCGCCTGATATTGCGCCGGCCGGCTTTTTTCTTTTTCCTAAAATAAAACAACAACTAAAAGGGATCCGTTTTGGAGATGTTTCGTCAATTAAACGCACTGTGACAAGAGAGCTGCGCAGCATTCCAAAAGAAACTGCCTTTGGCAGTTATAGTGATAGTGTCCCAAATAATTTATGTATAAAAATAGAAGGTAAAAAGATTGTAAGAGTTAACTCAACCAAATATTTGGGAGTTATATTCGATGGTAATCTTAAATGGCATGAGCATATAAACTATATTATAAATGTGCCCATAATTATGAAAGTGGTCTAAGTCATATTTTATTTATATTGATAAATTTGAAGGGTTTGTTTTAAATAAAATAAAAATGTTTTTATATTCTGCGACACTGAAAGTTGGAGTTTTATTGGTCTCGATTAATGAAGAAAAAAAATGTATTGCAAAATAAAATGATGCAAAATAACTAAAAATCTCAAACCAGATATCTGCTTTTCATTTTTTTTAAATTATCTCCTATTATGAATATACAAACGTTATTAACAGTGTACTACGCTTTCTTTAATAACATAGCTACATATGGCATCATTGCTTGGGGAGGTGCCTATGATAATGTACTGAAATTGCTTGAAACTCTTCAAAAGAGAATTTATAAAAACATTGTTACAAATAATAGCGACATTAAAGCACCATTAACAATTAAACAATCATTTATATTTAGCTCACGCCTGTATCACTATCAGGAATTGAGGAACAGATATCTGCAAATAAATAGTAAAACTAGGAACAAGAATCTAATTCTACCAAAAATTAGAAAAACTATTAGCTATAAGAATAGCGAATATATTGGTATAAAACATTTCAATTGTTTAACAAATAACTTAAGGGGGAACAACAGCGTGACAGTAGTAGAAATAGGCGATATTTATGATTTTTTTTTAATTCACTCATGTACTCCACAAATGTCAGTGTTAAAGGGTTAAAGAATACGTACTTTGAACTTCGTTTAAAAATTTTTTTTATAAAGAAACATATATTTTGTAGTACATTTATAGCGGTCGCTGTAATTCGCTGCACGGAAGAGGCGCCTTACTGATTGTCATCATACTTCGCTTATTGATGATCTGAAAATCAAAAGGAAAACATTGTTTTAATCTACATTAGTATGGCTTCAGTTAAGCGTACCCGATGTTTGAAAAACGAATTATTGTTAAAATTGCAATTCTCCAAACAGAAATTCCCCCCCCCCTCTCCCCCACAAAAAAAAATCAAAAAATTCTTCCTTTCAGACAGAAAAAAATATAGTAAATATGAATATATAAAAAAATCCGTACGCTTAACTGAAGCCATACTAATATAGATTAAAACAGTGTTTTCCTTTTGATTTTCGGATCATCAATAGGCGAGTTATGATGACAATCAGTAAGGCGCCTCTTCCGTGCAGCGTATTTACAGCGACCAACTACAAAATATATATTTTTTTATAACAAAAATTTTTAAAAGAAGTTCAAAGTACGTATTCTGTAACCCTTTAACACTGACATTTGTGGAGTACATGAGTGAATAAAAAAAAAATCAAATATATCGCCTATTTTTACTACTGCCACACTGTTGTTCACCCTTAAAAGACTTAAACTTAAATGTAAAAGTATTTAAAACCAAATTAAAAGAACGGATTAAGACAAACGCGATGTAAGATTAATTATAATAATGTTGTTATAATGTTGTACAAATGTTGACAACAATGTAAATAAAATATTTTTATTAAATGTTATCTTAGTTTTAAGTTAGTTTTAGTATTTAATATTCCAGTTTTACGAACAGGTATTCGTTTACCTCTGTAGGTTGTATATTATGTCAGATATATTTATTTATATTTAGATTGTAAGTGCGTTTTGTAACTGGATAAATTAATAGAATGAATTAATAAATTAAAGTTTATTTATTGATTAAATTTATTATTAAATTATACAAAATAAATTAATTAAATTGTAATCTACTTACCTATTGGCAAACACTTTCTTCCTTGACGGGCGACTGGCAGATAGCCTGTACCTTCCAGATGCCCTTTTTAAATTACTGCGAACAGTTTTATTTGGATTTTTATCCATTTTTTTATTTTATTTTTATTATATAATTTGTCAACAAATCAACAAATTGATACTCTCTATGTTTACAATAGAGAGTGAAGTTGCGCGATAAAACACGCAACGCGGGGGTTGGGGGTATGGTGATAGCCGCAGGGAAAGGTGAACATACTTACTACTACTATGCAAATGGTTTCATATAAACACATCTGTGTATTACTGAATCTTTGACACTTATTATGAAGACGAAGTCGTGGCGATGCTCTACTAGTAGAGTTTTGCTAGGGTTTTGCTAGTATTACTCTACTAGTATTACTACTAGGAGAGTAGTAGTAAAAGAAAGATACTAGTATGACTACTACTAGTACTAGTACTAGTATTGCTACTACTACAACTATTTAGGGTAAATGGGGAATTAATAAAAGTTGTAATTTTAAAAAATTCACATTATAATTATATTTAATTATAAAATATTACATTTTTTAATATTACGTCCAGCTAACTGGGTCCGCAATTTCAAATTTTAAAAAATTTGCTTCAGATTCGTAATCAGCGATTCGAGAATCATTTCGCGGAAGATAATAAAGTGCCTCCAACTCTCTGTGGGTAACTGTTGTGTAGATAAATTGAGGCACGATCTTCGAAAATGAATTTCGAAAATCGATAAAGCAGATTTCAGAAATTTGGTCAATCTTGACAGTAAAAAAGCATTGCAGAACCACCTGTCGGCAGGTTTTTGTACTACAAAGGACTTTTCTGTCAATTGATTTTATACACAGGGTAAGGCGATACCGTTACGCCTCCACATCGCGTCCGATATCAAAGGATTATCAAATTCCCGCGATTTTTTAAACACAAATTAGGTGTTAATCGATTTGCCAAGCGTGGCACATTGTCGTGGTTGTGAATTGCAGTGTTAAAAAGTGATATTTATTGTGTTTTCATAACATATATGAACTGTCAAGCTCCGTGAACTGTCATCTTCTCAGAAATCGAATTACGTAAGTAAATAAATTATAAAATATTTGTGTACATATGAACAATATTATATATATAGTTTCATAAACCTGTCGGAAACCGCCTTAAGGTTTACGCTGATTATTGATCTAGCATTCGTGCTGTTTTCTGGTCCAGCATTCGTGCTGCTTATTGATCCAGCATTCGTGCTGTTTATTGATCCAGCATTCGTGCTGTTTACTGATCCAGCATTCGTGCTGTTTACTGATCCAGCATTCGTGCTGTTTACGGATCCAGCATTCGTGCTGTTTGCTGATCCAGCATTCGTGCTGTTTGCTGTTTGCTTTGGATCCAGCGTTTCAGTTTTCTGTTGAACCAGCGTTCGACCTATTCAGAGCTGATTTAGCGCTATAGGTGGTTATTTATAACTTTGCATTACACTCCAAGCGAATTTATTTAACTTATTTACTATTAGAAGCCGTTTTATATATTTACTATGACAGCTAGTAATTTAACACAGAAGGAGAAGGAAGTAATTGTTAACGGTCAGTGGTTGGAGGAAGGGCATATGGATAACTTTATTGCAATTTATAATACATTTTCCTCAAACTTGTTGGCTGATATGCAAGAAGTTTGGAAAGTACAGCTTCCGGAAATGATAACCCCTATTCTTCCCAATCAAAAGCACGTCCAAATATTACACAGTTCCAATGAAATTGGAACTAATGAAGGCGGTCATTGGGTGTGCAGTTATTATGACACTCATTCAATTTTTATTTATGACTCTATGAACACTAAGAAGTTGCACAAGCATCATGAAATTTACTTACGGAAGCTCTTTCCATTTTATTCTTTTGATAAGAAACCAATAAAATTTCCTGTTGTGCAATACCAACGAAACGGAAATGATTGCGGAGCATTTGCTATCGCATTTGCTGTTTCTATTTTACATGGAATTTTACCAGAAAAAGTTACTTATGATACACAACTAATGTGAACGCATTTATTGTATATCTTGGAACAAAAAACGCTGGAACATTTTCCTGCAAGGTTCCATTCCAATAACTCGGTAGTATCTGTTTCATTGATACAAGTACAAGAAAGACGTCACAGAATTAATCGACAAAAGGAGCAACGACAAAAAGAGAGCGAGGAACAACGATTTAAGCGTTTTGAAAAGGACAAGTTACAGAAAAGGCTTAAGAAAACGAAAATCAACGAGACTATTTCACAGAAAATAATAGAAAAAATGCCATGCGGTACACAAAATGACTCTTGTGTACAGGATACTAATGAAGGAAATGTAAAGAATATGATCACAGCTAAGTATTTCAAAGAGGATATTGACTTCAGTCTCACTAAATGTGCTAGCACAGAGATTACTACGATCGAAAATACTATTCTTCATCGCACGGATATTATTCCAACAAGTAATATTTTGGATACAAGTGCTCCACCTATTGTGTCATCTCATAGTTTAAAAATACCCAAAGAAAAGCAGCTAATTATAACTGATCAAGCATCAAATATGACAGATGTCACAACAAATAATTTAGAACGGGTTGGATTCGATTACGCACAATGCGATGGTACCATGAAAAATGCTGCTTTCAATGTGAGCAATCTGTACTATAGAGGTACTATTTCCAAAAATAAGAAAGATTTCTTGAGTCCTGGGGAGAAATTTGTGATTGTTAATAACAAATGGATTAATTGCGATGTCATGGACAGATTTAGAGAACTCTTTAAAACATCTTCAGGATATGACATGCAGGGAACCTGGAAAGTTCAAAAACCGTGTTCCATCCGAGCTATATCAAGAAAATCAAAGCACATACAAATACTGCACAGTTGCGAAGATATGTCAACTAATATGGGTGGTCATTGGGTTTGTAGTTACTATGACAATGAAACAGTGTTTATTTATGATTCTCTTAATAGAAAGGCTTTACATAGGCATCATGAATTATATTTAAGAAAGTTATATCCATTTTATATTTTTAATGACACTTCAATCAAGTATCCTGAAGTTCAATATCAAACAAATTGCAACGATTGTGGCGTTTTTGCTATTGCTTTTGCTATATCGATCTTCTTAGGGATTTCTCCGAGTTATGTAGCTTATTCAATTAATGTTATGCGTTCACATTTGTTAAAAATATTTGAAACCAATGTAATTGAACATTTTCCATATACTTTTATAGGAAATCTTACACGCAGTTCTTATAATAGGGGAGCAGGGTTACAGTCCTCAGGAGTTATTAATTCAAATATTTTTACAACGATTACATGTACAGAAAACGCAAGAAAATCACCAATGGTTAATAAATCCGCAAAAGCTTCGAAAACTACAACAAAAAGTATTTCGAAAACGGCTGCTTTCACGATAATGGATCTTACTCGTCATTCAAAGCCCCATATTAACTCCTTATCATCTTTAAAACAAAGACAACGAGTAAACTCATCGTTTTCTAAAAACAAGGAATTGAAGCGTTGGAAGAATCCTGCTAGACGTCTCTCTAATATTCACGAAAATCACGTGATAAGTCACAAATATTATTCAGAGAGTGAAAACAAACGCATTTTGAAACGCAAAAATAGCGCTGTTGACATACTTCATGAACAGGATTCAAAACGTACGCGATACATTGCAAATCCAGAAACAAATTTCTTACAATTACGTAAACGACGTGCTAATATCCACGCATGAATTCTTAAAAATATCAGTAATAAACCTTGGTATAAGAATTATAAGCAAAAAGTTATAAAGGGTAAGAGCAAAATATACATCACTAAAAATTTATGCAAAAAGTACAAACGATTTGAAAAGTTTGCAAATTCACTCAACATTTGCAGTAACAAGGAAAGTTACATTTGTAATATAACTAAAATGATAAATAACAAATCTGATAATGTAGAAAAAAGATTAGAAGCCGAAAGAATTGTTAAGTGGTGTCTTTATGTAAGAGACAAATATATCTATAAAATGAAACAAAATCTTAAGTCCCTCAAAAATAAAATTGAAGTTAGTCTTACTCAATGGTCTCAATGTTCTGATAAGAACCTACAGAATATGGAGAGTGCGTTATGTGGTAATATAAGAAAACATAATTCTTCTTCTGAGTCATATTTCTTTGAAACCATGTACAAAATGCCGAGGGATTTTTTTGAAGTGATACAGGTGAATGAAAAGGGTCAGGCGATGAACATTTTACCTTTGCGGATCGGAGAAACAGGTGCAAAATTGTCATGAAATTGTTCACAACTGTGCAAACCAGTCGAGGAGGAAATGTTGAAAACTTATAAAGTATTTCTTGAAAATATAAGTAATTGTATGTTACGAAATGTGTATAAAATATTTTCAAATATGCAAAGGTGCACATTTCAGCATTACCACAACAAGTCAGGTCACAGTTTGGTTTGTTACACGAGCTCAGTCATTTGTCGTTCTCCATTTTTATCAGTAGAGATTTTAGCACCACATTTTCCCCTTGTACGAACAATTAAACGACTATTTTTCAAAGTATTTGAGTACCATAGAAAAATATCACAGATTGATGTAGCTTTCAATACTACCAATGTACCAGAATTGATAAATGTTGCCTTAGAAGCACAACAATCTTGCAAAACTTGTGACAGCGGTAGTTCTGAGGTTATTTTAGATGAAGATTACTTGAAAAGAACGTACAAAGCAGCGTTTAAAGCACACCACAAAAGGGTGATGGATGTTCCAAACCACGCTAGCGCGTCTTGTGAAAAGTTATGTTTTAAAAGAGATGTCACTTGCATATCAAATTTAAGATGTCCGATTGATAATATATTTTGGAGAGACTTAATGAAACATTTGACGCTTGAAGGAACGTCATTAGATTATGTGTGTCATTATTGTCTTGCCAAGTTCCGTTCGAATAAACTACCGCCAACATGTGTTTTAAACAAACTTGTTGTTAAAGCAGTTCCGCCAGAAATATTTGAACTAAATGCATATGAACAGATTTTAATACAAAGGGCAAAGGCTTTTCAAACGATTCTGAAAATGGGTACAATTGCAAAAAGAAAAATACCTTACAGGGATATGGTAAATAAAGTGGTAGGTAGGACATATCATTTACCTCTCCCAATACAGAAAACTATCGATAAAATCTGTCCTTCTAATGACGTCCTTAATATTAACCACGAATTGTATATATTGGTGCGTGGAATACCAACCAAATCGCATGTAGTTTGGGAGCAATTGGTAGATTTAAAGAAAGTATTCAATGCGCTTCAATGGTTAAAGAATAATAATTCTTTGTACTCTCAAATAAAACTTCCTACATCTCCTGACTTGTTAGATATTAAATAAAAATATGCATGAAGTGGAATACCAAATTTCAGCTGATGATAATGACAATAATAATGATTCTAATGTTCACCAAAATATCACAGACGGAAGGAGTCAACGGGCATTATTAACACAGATGTCACAATCTGATACTTATTACGAACAACTAACAATATATCCTATGAACCCTGTAAAGGAAAATAAGTCTGCGACAGAACTATATCAAATGTTGAAGGTTGAAGATGTTATTCTCGATAATCGTCATAAATCTCTGGATGTGAAATGTTTTCCAGCATTATATCCATACGGAATTAATGGGCAAGATGAAGAAAGAGCAGTTAGTCTCAGTAATTTTGAATTCATAAAGACAAAGTTAATGTCTAAGCATCCTCAATTTCGATTGAATCAGCAATATTTATTTTACTTATTGTATGACAATAATATACGACAATTAAAGCATGGAATATACCATAAAATGAATTTAATCAATGTGAAAGGACAATATACTGCCGCTAGATATTTGCAGGAGTTATCTAAAGGCCATCTTGAACAAAATTTAAGTACAATTTATGCAAGGTTGCGGAACACAGACCAATTTTGGAAGAAACCGAGATGTGACTTAAATTGTATGATCCACAATTATGGACCAGCTACATGGTTTCTTACACTAAGTCCAGCCGAATGGATGTGGTCAGATTTAACTGACTATCTTAATAAAATCTAAAGAAAATAAATCCACTGTCAATGCATCACATGACTCCACATCAACTTATAGCTGCCGACCCAGTATCTGTATCCAGATTTATAGACAATAAATTTCGCGCTATGCTTGATTTTATATGTTCCGATGCTAATCCCATTGGCGAAGTTACGCATTACTTTTGGAGGCGCGAATATCAAGGAAGGGGTACGCAACATTTTCATTTACTAATATGGATTAAAGATGCACCAATACTGGGAGAATCATCGAATGAAGAAGTAGCGAAATTTATAATGAAATATGTCACATGTAGATTTCCAGATAAAAACGTTTCTCCTACTTTATATAGAAGAGTAAATACACACCAAAGTCACACTTATAACAGTTATTGTTTAAGGTCTGTGAAAAGAAAAAATAAGATAAGGCGTGTTTGTAGATTTGGGTTTCCACGTCCCATAACTAATTCTTTTATAATGAGAGACGTTGCTGGCTCTATTGTGGGGAGACGTAAATTACGTGCCAAAAGTCGATTATACGATCTGCCTCGTAATGATCGTGAAAAGAACGTAAATGATTATAATCCTACATTTCTGACTGCTTGGGAAGGAAATATGGACATACAATTTATTGGTGAAAAATATAGTTTACTAAACTGGTATTGCACCAAATATGTTTCCAAATCAGAAAAGAGTCATGGTGATGATGTTTTTAGTCAAATAAATTCTACGAAACCTCTAATTTCTCGTATTTGGAACGTTGCTCTACGTACACTATGTAATAGAGAATGTGGTGCACTTGAAGCTGCGGATACACTGTTAGGAAACCCGTTGTTTGGTACCGATCCAAAAACTACTATTAGGTGGTTAGATGTAAAGATGAATAGAAACAGAAAAGTTAAATCTCGGAAAGAAATTGAGAATATGGATCCGAAATCAACTGATATTTTCTGCAACAGCTTAGTTGATTACTATTATCCAAAGAGGCCGGTTCAGTTAAGTGAATTAAATCTCTATGATTTTGCTAAGTGGTACGACATAACTCATGTTGAGCCTAAAAGAAAGGATCTTGAATATTACAAAATTCATGAAAATCTTTATCTCAAAAGACGTGGTGATCGTGGTTATCTTATTAATCATTATAAGAACGATGTGAATACGAACCCAGAAAATTACTATTTTGCCTTGTTATTATTATTTCAACCTTGGCGTAACATCGATGAGCTTTCAAATGGATGTGACACTTATACTGAGTCATTTTTGTTAAAGCAAAAGCAACTTCAGTGTGCAATACAATATCACGAACGTATTGATGTAATAAAGAAAGCTGTAGAACGAGAACAGTTGTTGATTTCCAGAAGATTAGTAGAAATTGAGAAACTGGATAATACTGAACAGGACATGGCGATAATGAGCCTCTCAATTTTCCAGTGGGATGCGACCCCATAATAGCCGAGGATGCAATGAAAGATTTTCAAGACTTGCATGACAAGCAAGAAACATTTGACATTGAGCAAATGATATCAGAATTGAATTCTGATATAAAAAAAATATATGATAAAATAGTGACAACCATAAATTCAAAAGATGATGTTACGTCCTAGGCAGGTTTACTCTTTGGCACAACCTATGCCACCTCGGCAGGCCAGTAAAGCCCTATCCTGACAACGTAGCCCCTTCGAGTATATCTGTCTATGCGAGAAAACTCCGGGCTGAGCCGAATTAGTTTGATGGGGAAATTTGGGATTGTTAATGATGAAAATGTGCCTGATGGGATGTATTTTGCCCTATCCTCAAAAAATGGGAAAGGAACCACTCTTAATATTGAATTAAAAATACCTTTGTAAATTCAAACGGGTCGAACAATTGGTGTTGTGCCGAAAGGTGGATGGTCCCAATCGAGTCCTCCGTCGGGGCAGCAGGCGTTGGTAGCGGATGACGTTGGGAGATGATGAATCACAAACTTAATATGTTTGTATTAAGGGGGGGGTATGGTTTTGAAGGCAGAAAAAAACAGGTTTTTACAGATTTTTTTTTGGGCGTACGGTGAAAGTACATTTATTTCTGATTGTTGTACATTAAAGAGTAGTAATTGAACTATATTCTGTGAAATATTGGTTCAAAAATATTGAAAATTGACCGAATGGCAGCAATTCTTCGCAGGCGCCTCAGAAGAAATACATTTTGCGGTGCACATCATATCTCAGCACTGGATCATCTGAAATGAAATAACCAAAGTTTTTTCCTTAATTTTTATGTCCCTCTAGGTATCGCTGCCGAGTTTTTCCATTTTTTTTAATTTTTGAACTTTTTACAAGACTTGAAAGTGAAAATACCGATTTTTGGCCTAAATTCATGACTATTGTTGTTAATAATAAGAAAAATAAAATCAAAGACGAAAAAATCTCGCCAGGGTTACCTCATAAATTATGTAAGGAAATACTGTAAAAAATTTGAGAACGATCGGTTGAATAGATTTTCAGATACAGTGTGCACCGACTCAAAAAACATCGACTTGAGAAAAACGCGTTTAAAGTTTTTCGTAGCGAAAAGACCCTGATAAAACTTAGTAAGCTATTTATTTTTTATTTTACTCACATAGAATCATCAATGCCGGGACCATAGAGTATAGAACTTTCGTCAAGAATGTCCAAAGCATCTTTTTTATCAAGTCTGCGGCGAATTCTATCATTTTTAGCGGTTTCAGCTGCTCGCTCATCTGCTCTGTTCATTCGAATATCGTTGGTTCGAAGCGCCCATCCATGACAACTTGGACCAGTACTTATTCGCATCTCTTCTAGGAAGGTTAAATAAGCTTTACAGCCTTCATTGAAAACACAAGCAGCCACTGAAGATGCAAATTCGACGATAATTGCTGAACCACTCTCAACTTTCGGCGCAATCTTCCAAATAAGCTGGTTCAAACTCTCATTATTATTTTGTGTGAATCCGCCAATACATCGCTCTAGGAGAGCATCTTTGCTTAAATCTTCATAAATTGGCTTGATTCCTTGTAAAACATCAGTTGGTAGAGCAGAATATGTGTGTTTGAAATTATTCAGCTTGTTTGAAGCTGCAGCTTTCTGCCATTCACACCATGAGTCTTCTCCGCTAGGGCAGTTTTCGTGTTGTGGTTTTGCATCGGTTGAGGCATAATGATAGTAAGTAGCCCAAATGGCTTTCTTCATTTCTTCTACAGAATTAGAATTGAAACGAATTGCACGACCATAGTACTGGGTGAGCTTATCAATCATTTTTGCAGTCAGTTTCCCTTTACCTGAGAGAGTTTTTTTTTAAATTTTTTTTCCAGTTTTGGTTTCACTATCAGTCATAGTTTTTTTGACTAAATCACGCAAACGAGTTCCCATCCTTTTTTGGACGTGTCCAACACATTCTTTTTTATTGACTAGAAAATTTTCACCATAAGGTTCAGCATTGATAACACCACTATATGTTTTCGAGTCACCATCTCCAATATAGTTGCGAATCTTCACGTTATTCTCTTGCGATCTTTTGAACATTGTGACAATTGCGTCGACTTCCATGTTACCGGATGCTCCTTTGTGATTTGCAGAACATTGATCTTCATTTATATGGTTCTCTTGCCATTCTTCGAACTCTGCAGAATCAAGCTTATTCTTCCAAGTAACACACATGTGACAGTATGAACTTTTTACGAGAACATCGACGACTTTTCCGGTGTAATATCCAATCAAGGAAGCCACGCCATATAAAGAAGAAAATCCACGCTTTTTCCAAGTTCCATCGCCTGATACGGTTAATTCTGATGAAGATTCAATATTTTTTTCTCTACACATAGCTGCTTTTTCTTCCTCTATCGCAGAAACAAAAAATCTTTTTGCGGCATTCGTCACACTGGAGCACATTTTCTTCAAGTAATTCTGGTATACCGATTTTGCTACGAAATTACTGGATAAATCCATCAGTCCGCAGAATTTGTCACAACCAGCTAATCCCAAGCCTAAAACTCGCATCACGAAAGCAAATCGGTAGTTCACTTCATACATATGATCATCTACTCGTTCACTAGACGGAACGTAACGAGGTTCTTTGCATTTTTCACATTTTATTTTTATCTTGAAACCAAGACCTATTTTGCCACAACACTGAAATGATACTGTACTATCACAAACTGCACACTTCACTAACGTAGAAATTGTTGAAAAAACTAACAGAAAATCAATGATTCTGAAATGCTTATTTGTATCTTCAGCAACTTCTTGGCTAAAACTTAGTCTGATTTTTTTCGTTGACGTACTCCTTGTCTCAATATCGTCATCGTTTCTTCGTTTATGCGGAGGAACTATTTTTTTACCTCGATACAACTTTTTACCACTCTCCTTTCTACACTCTCTGGAAACTTTTCTCGGCATTTTGCGAACAACAAAAATATCACAACGAAATAGAGTAAGAAAATACAACACGACTGTTACACTCCGCGTCTGCTTCGAAAATGAAGCAACACCAGGTACCGGGGTACCGTTACAACGACCCTGTCTAAGACCTTTCTGGAAACTGCTTAGGGACAATAACAAAAGAAGATTGGACAATACCAAAAGAAGATTGGAGAATAACAAAAGAAGATTGGACAATAACAAAAGAAGATAACAAAAGAGATTGAGAAACAACTGCCTTCCCGCTGAGCGGTTACAGCTCAGGTAGTCGTTCGAGACACGTCTACTTCCAAAGCTATATCTTTGTGAGTTTTGCTCCGATTGACTTCCTATTAACAGACAACATTCTTGAAATACTATACTTTCATAATATGCAATAAAAAAAAATCACTTTTTTTGAACCCTCAAAACCATACCCCCCCCCTTAAATAAACTGATAGAGTTTATATTCAGTTTTTATTGCACCTTTTTTTTTTACAATGAACCAAAAACGCGATGTATGTTAACTTAACTTCTCAATATAATATACCGCCAATACAATATATCGCCGTGTTTTATAAATTCGAAGGTGCAAATGGGCAGCACATCGGTGAGGGTCACGGTAGGACTGATTCTCCCGAAAATTTTAAGGGTTTATATATATTTGTAGAAACCTATAACTAGGAGGCGGGGGTAATTATATCCTCTAAATTTACTAAAAGCAATTCCTTGCTACTTATCTTCCGCGGCTTTTGTCTTTCCTGCACTCTGACAATAGTAATAAAATTATTGATATATCCTTTCCTCGGACACTTTTCCACCTAATTATCTCCTTTTTTGGGCGCTCTGCTGTTGTCGGTGTCGGCAATTCGGTATACATTGTTCCGCTTGACCGATGATTTTCCGTGAAATTGTGTTAAGTATATAGTTTTAGATATTTAGCTTTTAACAGTGACTTTAAAAGTGACATATTTATGACTGGGTTTAGTCATCCTAGTTACCAGCTGCTTCTTTAAATTGTCTTTTCTTGTTTTTATTTCTTTAATTAATTAGAGGAATTCGTCGAATTCATAAATTATAAAGATATCTGGAGTGCAGGAAACGTCCAACGATTCATTTGCGTTTAGAGTTTAGTTTCATTATATTTTAAAGTAATTTCCTGTCCGTATGTAATACCTTATAACTAAGTGGTTTTTATTTTATTTGTCTTGATATTATAGTGTGCGTCATCCTACAGGGAGATATGTCACGCGACGTGACACCTCCGCCGTTGTTGAAAATCGACGTCCTCGTCGTTACTTCGATTTCCTATTTCGATTGCCCCAAACTGGAGTAGGTTTTGCGATCTCTTCAGCTCGTAGGAGCAAATTTCGCATTTCCTGGCTGGTTTCTTTACGAATGGGTCGTCCAGGCAAACTTCACATCGTGGTGGTTTCCAGGAATTGTACAGATGTCTTTCCAGTAGTAGGAGGTGGTTGTTGTCCTTGTAGAAGTATGGGTTTCCTTCGGGAAACCGCCAATGATAGCATTCTGGGCAGAGTATGTCGTCCTTTATTCCTGGGCAATAGTACGTAACTCCTGTTAAGCAGATTGGCTTTGAGTTTTTCCCTCGTCTGGACCAGCTTTCGGGTTTGGAGTAGCTTCTTGGTCGACTACTGACTTTATTTCCCATTTTCTAAAAATAAATTTATAGCTTGTTAGAAGGTAGGTTGAGGAATTATTTGGACTTATAAACCTGTGTTTGGAACTTCTCTCTAAGGAGGGTTATCCATTTTGACTCATTGGGCTTCCACAAGTTGTTTGATTCCTTTAGCAATTTTGGTTTTCTCCAGTACTTGGTATTGATAAATTGTTGATTCTTTTCAGTTTTGTATTTTTTTGATTCCTGGAACTCTTCATTGCATTATTCAGTCTTAAACTAAATGTTAGTTTTTCTGATATGCTTGATGAGTATTAATATGATGTTAAATAGGAAGAAGATTTATCGAGAGGACTTGAATGAAGCGATGACTTTCTTTCTGGATGCATCATATATTTATTGTAGGAATTTCATTTAGTTATAGCTTAAATCACCAGTGATATTTCTTTGTACTTATTTTATTTGTTAATATTATAATTAGAAGCTTAAGAACAATTAAGCGTATTAGTATCCCATTTTAAAGTATATACGTTGTTTATAAATGTTGGTCTTATAAATGTTACTTATTATGGAGGAAAAGAAAGGGTTCTATAATTGTTAATTTAATTATATATTTGAAAAAGAATGTTTATTAAAATATTTTATTATTTTTCTAATTAAATGTTTCGCAATCCCTGCTTTTCCTCAGATTGTGTTACAATAAATGTGTGTATTTATTATTCTAGAAAAATTTTGTTATTATATTTTTTATATATATTTTTTTTATTATCTTTTTGTATTATTTTTTTTTATTTTTTTTTTATTTATTTTTTTTATTATTAATAGTGGAAGAACTGGACTCGTTGTATAATTGTAAATTTTCTAATTTTGGGGTAATGGCTTCCCATCGCGAAAAACGTCGTCCTCGGCGTTTAATAATATTCTATACTGGTCCCTCCTATGTTGAGTACCATTTTTTCGGAGTGTACAAATTTTTTTGGTAATATGGGAAAATATGTTTCGAGAATATGTTTACATGCTAAACAGTGTGACGGGTTAGTGATGATATCTATTGAATGTTTACAGACGTTACATACTTGTAAAGTGAATTCCCCTTCCAAGAGGAAATGTTCTATTTTTGGTAGTTCAAAGGATTTTGCCTTTTTCACCATAATGTAGCAATTGCAACAATATAACGTTTTTCTTCTTATATTTTCGAAATAGGTTCGTCGAATACATGTAAATTTTGTACTATCTATTTGTCTTGTTTGATTACTCCCTATCTCTGGTTTTATCGCATTTAATATGTTTCTGTACGTGGGGGCTGCGGCGGATAAATATCCCTGTATAAAATTAGTATATAAAAATTTTTTTTTTGAGTCACCATTTCTGTATTAGCTTCTATTTGTGTAGGTTCGTGGTCGTAAAGTGCAAGACAATGGTCGCATAATAAAAAGTTTTGTTCTGTTAATAGGGGTTTTTTGCAAATTGCGCATAAGATGTTGTCTTCTTTAAATCCTATGTAATGAAGGTCGGTCGTTACGATCGGTTGACTAAATCCCCTTTGTTCAATACATTGTTGACAATATTTTTCGCCTCCATTTGCTTCCGAAAGTATGCTTCCTTTAATGCAGAGAACTTCTTTGGTGATGGTGGCTGAGATGCTTGATAGTAGATCGGGTTCCATAACGTTTAGATGAAAGAAAAAATGAACGATCTGTAATGCAATTAGAGAATGTGGTGGTTATTGTATGAAGTTAGTTGTTTCTGAAGTAATCTTGGGGATAGTGTGGATTTAGTTCATGGACTGGGTATAGGGGGACGGATGTCACATTTTCTTGTTCGTTTTCATCTTCTTTTTTGGTGTCGTTCAATTTTTCTTCTGTTGATTTTGGTTGTTCCATATTATCCTTATTTGTCTTTCCAATTTGTAGGATTAGGTGGGTTACTGAATCCCAAAGTGCTCCTAATAGGTGTATAGACCATCCGTACACTGTGTGAAGTGTATATCCTCTAATTATAGTGTCCATTAATAATTTTATTATTTGTATTATTACTACTGTCCCAAATATTGCGGAGGTAAATGCTCCGAATTTCAAATATCCGTTGATAGCCTTATCCCAAGCAGTGACAGCTATTTTTTCTAAGCCCTCTTCTGATATCAAATGCATGAGTGACTCTCCTTGATTTATGACGGATTTTCCCATGATTCCTCTTGCAATTGAATTTAGAATTGCTGGTTTTTCTGCTGGAAACATTATGTGGTCTCTTAAATTTTCGATATCTTGAGGACTATAAATACCGCTAACAGCTAATTGTCCAGGGCTAACGTATTTCCAAGTTGCGTGTGAATTTGGTTCCATGACATTGGGGGACAAAGTTTCAATTAATCTTGGCGTAATTTTATACCATGAATCGTCGATAAGATACATAGGGGGTAGAATTGGGTTACAACCAATTTGCGTTCCTGTCATTTGTAGGATATGTGTTCTTGGACGTAGAAAATAACTCTGATTTCCTTTTCGTACAGGTAATTCATTGTAACATTCGTCTGAGTTTCTAATCTGTACCTGCACAGGGATGCATTTTATAATATTGACAACTTCTCCAGTGACAATTGCCATATAACCTGGTCCTTTCATTAAACGTAAGGCGAATTCATCAGGTGATAATGTTGCTAAAATCAAAGAATTTTGTAGTACTTGGTTTTCTAATTCACAACGCTTTTTCAGAACATCTCGTAACATTCCTTGCATCTGAGTGATAACGGCGTTCGTGAGATCCAGTGTACCTTTTGGTATTTGTAGTCGTCCCAGTAAGTTTGCTTCTTTGCCCTGAAGAGGTAACATCGAATACAGGCGATGTATCCAGATTTCCTGTGTTCAAAAAATTCTCCTGTCTCGCAACGGAACGTTTTTGAAATTCGTAGTGACCGATACATATGATATTTTACGTGATTTCGTGGTTTGTAGAACAAATATGATGTTGTTGGTCTTTCAGGTGTTTTAGTTTTGGTTTGTTCCCTTGGTTTCCATGCTATGTATTCGCTGGCATCTCTTGGTGTTTCCTCGGTTAATTTCAATCTCTTTAGAATTTCATGGAGCTTGGTCGTGGATGACCCGTCCATGGACATGTATATAGGTGGTTCTTCTAATATCGTGGAAAGATGCAGTGGATTCCCACTTTTCCTTTTCCGTTCTGGTCTGGTATGGATTTCTTCATAGATATTTTCATTTTTGGTGTTTTCCTGCTGGTCGGGGGGTGAAAATATTACCGGTCTGGTTTTCACTACATCGTAATGATTAATAGAGATTGCTGCCCTTATTTGTTGCTCCCTGATCTTGTTGCATATCTCTTCCAATTTGCCTCTTGATAAGGGTTGTATTTTTACTTCGCCGTTGAGAGTATTCATTTCTTGTTCTATCCAGGAGACTGGTCGCGTTCTGACTTCATCATAGATTGGATCTTCTGGCTGGCGTTCCATGGTTGGTTGATTCATAATTGCCTATGTGCAAACAGTGTCTCCTTTTAGTTCTTGCCCCCCCTTTTTTTTATGGTTGAAAAGTCATCTTCGTTGGTTTAGGTTACTCAATCCACCTTTCCTCTGAAGATAATCTTTTCATCTATAGGTTCTGTATTTCAACAAATTCACCGCACATGACTCTTTTATAAGTTACGGGATACATCCCAGAACAGTGATTGCATCTATCTGCAGGGATTATAGTTTGTGCTATATTTTCGCAAAAGAGGCAATTTGGGAGGGCCAACACAATTGTTCTTTTTATTGTCATGTGTTTTTTTACGATGATGAATCTTGGATCACGCTGGCTATGCCTTTCCATGAAACATCGGTTGCAAACTTTTACTTTTGTTAATATACTCTCATAGAATTCCGTTTTTACGCAGCACATTATTCCTAGGCTATTTATTAATAGTTCCGCTGGTGGTTCGGCTAATTCCGCGCCTTCTGATGGAAGCGAGTTGTCCCATTCCGGCAACATAGTGGAGCAGCTAGAATATATCACAAACATTTTGCTAGTGTGATGTAGAAAGAATGTGGACTGCTATGCATTCATCGCAGCTTTCTGCAGGTGCAAGGTCTGGGCATAAACCGTCACACCTAAGGCAACGAGGTGGGTCCGATACCAATTCTCTCGTGGTTATCATGTAATGATCGAATTCGGGGCAATAATAACATTGTACTGGGAGTGGTAGTCTTGCGTAGCATATTTCGCACAAAGTGTATGGTGAATCATTTCTTCGATAAACTGTTCCCTTTACGCAAATCATTTCACGAAGTGGGGTATAAAAATGATTGGCGTCTCGTGATTCTTCGTCGATCGGTCTTGGTATTGGGTTCTCACAGTCGGGTACTCGTGGCGCCATCTTAAATACTCGCGCTCGTGACTGCATAAAATGAAAAGGGTTCTCGTGATAAAAGATTTTCTAACATTTTCCTTGTTTATTTTATTTTTGAATAATGAATAGAATTGTTAACCGCTGATGTGCGAGATTCTTAGTCTATTTGCATGAACAATTTTTGAACTGCGGTTTATTTTTATCCTGACATTTCCGTTTTCTAGGATTTCTAAAACTTCATGGGGTCCAGAATACTGGTCTCCGAATTTATGGGATTTGGGACCCTTAAGTAAGAAAACAAAATTTCCTGGTTGAAAATTCTGATTTTTCAACTTTCTATCATAATAAGTTTTGGAACGAATTTTTGCTGAAATTAGATTTCGTTTAGCTATTTCTTGCGCGGCTCGGAGCCCGGTAATTAACTGGACTAGATAATCTCCATATGTATCAAACCTTTCGTTTTCTTTAAGCGATAAGCTAGAGGGGACTGTAGACTGTCGCCCAAAAATTAGTTCAAAAGGGGTATATTTTGTACTTTCGTGCTCACTTGTGTTGTAAGAGAACATTGCAAATTCTAAAAGTTCATCCCAGTTTCCATTTTCATCTACATATTGTTTTAAATATTCTGCCAATACATGATGCGATCTTTCTAATGACCCGTTACTTTGTGGGTGATATGAAGTCGTTGTTATTCTTTTAAATTTGAATAATTTGGCTATTTGCCTCATTAGGGCGCTTAAGAAATTTGTTCCTTGATCAGTAAGTACTGCTTTAGGAGCGCCATAAATACAGATAAATCTTCTTATAAAACCGTCAGCTACTGTTGAAGCTTGACCATCTGGCAAAGGGATCGCTACTGAGTATTTGGTTAGTAAATCTTGGACAGTTAGTATGTATACATTTCCATTTTCCGTTCGGGGTAAGGGCCCAACCATATCCATGGCTACTTTGTCAAAGGCTACACCGGGCGTATCGGTGATGATCATAGGTTGTTTTGTCTTAACACGAACGAGTTTCTTAATCTGACAGTGTGTGCACTGTCGTATATAATCGATAACATCTACTTTTAACTTCCTCCAGGTATACTTCTGTTGTATACGTTTACAAGTTTTGGTAACACCTTTATGGCCACCTAACCTAGAACCATGAGCTTCTTCAATTATCGTTAATCTCTCATTTTCTGCTGGGTACTCTAAACCGCTATGACAAATATTTACTTTAGTATTTGACTCCATAAATTTATCTTGGAGTTCTCGAGCAATAAAATTCCATGGTATTTTACCAATATTACTTGACTTTATAACAGTAAATGATTTTAATTCAAGATTTTCTATTTCTTCACGTAGTGCAATAATCAGATTAGTTACTTCTCCCAACTTTTCTATAATATCAACCTCATTATTTACCTTTCCTATAGGTAATCCAATAAAATAGTACCTTCCAACTTTTACACAATTGGGTACCCCAATTTTTACGTTTTTGTGGACAGGGAGTTTCCCATATTCAGAGAGTTCTCTTGAACCTGAATCAAATGGTTTACCCTGATGTGTAATAAAATACACTATGTGGTTTTCTTTGCGGAAAACCTTATTTCTATCATTTCTTTCTTCATCTGACGAGTTATCTTCCTGATCACTTTTTCCAATACTATCTGAATCTCTGCCACTTAACGAAGGGCTTACGAGACTTCCTTGTTCGCTATTTACGGTAGACATAGGGGTATAACTTCTAGTTCCTGACGGACTCCTCGTTTCGGATCCAACACCCGAAGCAGTAGTGACTTTTTCTTCCCAATAGGGTTCACATAAAGACCCTGTATCGTTAATAGAATTATCACTATCCGAGGTTGCGCGTGAATTTGAACAAGTTTTGCCCATTAGTCTTTTTGAACGTCGCAAGGCAGGATTTGGTATACTAAATGAAACTTGAGAGATTTCGTCATCTGTTTCTTCATCATTATTTTTTCGTTTTTTACGAGTAAACCTTTTATTCTTTACTTTTTTATTTTTAATCAATTCTTTTATCCGTGAGGGCCCGGCCTCTAATTCTTCAACTTTTTTTGCTCTGGCCATATTTCGAGTAACCACTAATACTGGATTTTCTATGTTATCTTTATTCGCGTTCGTTATGGGATTTCTTAAAAGGGCGTCTGCATTAACATTTGATTTACCAGCTTTATATTCAATCTTGTATTCATATTCTAATAATTATAATCGCCATCTCATAAGTCGCGATGTAGGGTCTTTTGCGGAATTTAACCAAACTAAAGGTTTATGATCAGTAACTAACGTGAATTGTCTGCCATAAAGGTAAGATCTGAAATAGTGTACACAATGTACAATTGCTAAAAGTTCCTTTACTGTAGTGGAATAATTCTTTTCTGCTGAATTTAAAACACGAGAGTGGTAGTGTATTGGCTTATCTTCGCCTATCTTCCCTTGGCTGAGTATACCTGCTATAGCGCAATCCGATGCGTCGGTAGTTAAAATGAAAGGTTTTGAGAAATCGGGGTATTGTAAAATTGGTTCCTTAAATAGTAAATTTCGAAGGGTAGCAAAAGCTGTTTCTTGAGATTCCCCCCAATCGAAAGGGACATCCTTTTTTAACAAATTTGTCAAAGGTAAAGAAATTTTTGAAAACCCATAAATAAATCTTCTGTAGTATCCGGCCAGTCCTAAAAATTATTTTATATTTTTTGGATTTTTAGGTCTGGGAAAATTTCTAACAGCCTCTATTTTTTTCTTATCTGGTTTCACACCTTCTCCACTATTTACATGTCCTAAATATGTCACTTCCTTCTTTAAAAATTCACACTTCTCGGCTTGTAATTTCAAATTTGCATCCCTTAATCTTTCCATTAAAAGGTTAAATTTCCGATCGTGTTCTTCAATAGTTTTTGCGTAAATAACTACATCATCTATATAAACAAACAATTCTCTGCCTTGTAATCCGCAAAGTACTAAGTCCATTAACCGTTGAAAGGTTGCGGGAGCGTTTTTCAATCCAAAAGGCATTCTAACAAATTCATAATGGCCAAAAGGGGTGGAAAAAGCTGTTTTGTGTTTATCGTCTGGACTCATTTTTATCTGATGAAAACCTGAAGCTAAATCGAACGTTGAAAAATATACTGAGTTACCTACTTGATCCAAAATATCTGTAATGTTGGGTAAAGGGTACGCGTCACCTATTGTTTTTTCATTTAAGGCTCTAAAATCTAGTACCATTCGCCATCTTTGATTTCCTTTAGAATCGGGTTTCTTGGGTACTATCCATACTGGTGTATTACAAGGGGAAGTAGAGTTCTGAATAATTCCCTGCTGTAAAAGATCATTAACCTTCTTATTTATTTCTTCCCTATGAACGGGTGGATACCTGTACTGGCGCGTGTTAAGGAGCACATCATCTGTGGTGGGGATCCTATGTTCTAGAATGGATGTGGCTCCTAATTTATCGCCTTCTAAATGAAATCTATCTAAATTATCGGCTATTAATTGTTCAACATGAGTCCTTTCCTTTTCATTCAAATGATTTAAGCGTAATTGTTTCTTTGTTAATTCTAATCTATCTGGAGCAACTGAAATGGAGTCTATATTCTGGTCATCGAAATGATCATCATATATCGAATTATGTGGAAATTGGCTGCATTCTGAAATTGAATCATCTCCTGGGGACAACTGTGAATCGTTTTGCACTGCTAATAAACTATCCTGAATGGGAAATAAACGTTCGTCACTTGTTGTCGTCTTTTGAAATCGCGTAGTTTCTTTAAAGGGGTGAAGTGTTAATCGGGGAACTGGAACTTCAACATCGAAATTTTTTGAATTTGTTACTTCTACATAACCGATACCGTTTTTGTTTGTGATTATATCGTTTCTCACGACTAATCCAGGTCCTAATGTAAAGGGCTGAAAATATCCCTCTTTAATTTCTGGGTTTACTATTTTGATTGGAAAGGTAGATATACTATTTGCATTTATAGTTATATTATTTGGAGTTTCAAATGGTATAATAAATTGTGAAAATTTTAAACATCTGTTTTTATAATCAATTAATACATTATTTTGTTCAAAGAATTCTGATCCTATTATCCCAGAAGCGTAAATAGGAAAATTATCCGGGACTAAATGAATGGAGGTGTAACATCCTAAAATTGTTACATTTATCTTTCCCAGGGTGGTGACAGTTTGATTTGTTATGCCGTTGAGTCTCAATAACTCATGTTTATTTATAAGGATATCCTTTGCTAGGCGTCCAATTTTTAATAAATTAGCGCCTGCTCCAGTATCCAACATTACGCTGCACGGTGAAATTAAAATTTTGTCTTTTAAAATAATAGTGGGAAGATTACTAATTGGCGATAGATTTACGTAAGCATTTCTTATGATGGGGTATCGTTTGAAGGGCGCGCTGTTTCTTGCTGGTTCGTCCCTGCGGTGGCACCCATTCCCTAAGGGTTGTGTCCGTTTCCCGACCTATTTGCTTGATCATACTTTCGTTTCCTACATTCTTGTAATGTATGTCCTATTTTCCTACAATAACTGCATTCTAAACGCGGGTTATGCTCCCTGTTGAAGTTATTATTGCTGCTATTATTTCCAAGATTTCTCCTATTTAATTGGAAGCAATTATCTGCGGAGTGTCCTAATCGTTTACAGTATTGGCATTCTACTCGCGTATTATTTCAACTGGGATTATTGTTATTACTTCTAAAATTATTAAATGAGTTTAATTTAAAGCATTTGTCGGCTTCATGCCCGACCTTTTTGCAAATTTGACAAGTTACGTCAAGTGATTTAGGCTTTACGTGCCATTCTTTGCAATATTCTGCCGTATGTCCCTTTCTTTTACATAGCTGACAGGTAATGCTTTCCCAATGAACGGGATAAACTCCTGTTTCTTTCGTTTTGTCAGGTAGCTTTTCTTTTAAAAGAGTAAGGATTTCTACAAGTTCCGATTTCCCATGGAGTTGTTCTCGTGTTAACAGTTCTGACTGGATGTCAAGGGCCTTATTTATGGCTTCGGTAAGTGATTCTTGTTTATCCATTTTATCTGCTATTTCGGGTTTTAAACCCCGTATAAAAAAACTAGTTACCCTTTTATCTATTTCTTCCTTAGTTTTTGAGGATAACGATTGTTCTTCAGATGCGTCACGGTGAGCATCCTCGATTTGATTTTTTATCGTTCTAATCCTTCCTATGTAAGAGGCTAAATTTTCGGCCGGTTCCATACGGGTGCTAGATAAGTCGCCTTCCGCTTCATAAATAGTTTTCTTTTGTGAATACAACTTTTTTAGGGCTTCTGTAAATGATGCTAAATTCGGGAATTCTTCTCCAAACACGGCTTTCCGGGCTTCTCCAAAAAGTTTCCCTCTAATTAACTTTGTTATTTCGCTATTATATCTGGGGGCCATTGTTAATGCTTCCTCGCAGCATTTTATAAAATGTAATACATTAATATTATTTCCATCGAATTTGGGAATTTGCTGGATAGCTTGTTTTACCGCAAGATTATCCATTTTTCCCGTGAATTCTTCCTTCGCGGAATTTACAATCAAATTTTCTCTTTTGGTAAAAGGGGGTTTTTGGAATTTTCGTAATTTCCTGAAAATGACCTAAGATCCTTCAGACGCTCGCGATGGTCCTGAAGTTCTTCTTCTGATTCGATGTTCAAAAGTTCCTGAATAAATTCGTTCTCTTCTTGATCTATAATAGTGTGTTTGGGTTACAGAAGTTGATGAGTCTGTTGTCGGGGTATTTGAGCCTAAAGTGCTGCTTGTAAGATTAGGAGATTCTCACTCGGACTCGCTTGATGCATCTACAAGGGTATCTACAACTACCTCTTCTAAATTACTTCCCTCAGGTAGATTTTCCTTTCGCAAGGGGGTACTTGTGGACGCACGTGTCCTTGGGGGTAAGCCTGATGCTAAAATGGGGGTATTTTTTAAATTTTTCGCTTGTCCTCTTGTTAGGATTTTATCTGAGTTTTCGCTCATTTTTTATTTGCATGGTTCTTACGTCAGGGTATGTTTGCATGCATCAAATTATATATATATATATATATATATATATATATATATATATATATATATATATATATATATATATCGATATGGGCGTATTTGGGGACATTTTCAGGTATGGATGGTCTTTTTCGAGGACAATTGTGTAATTTGAGGACGGTCCCTAAACAATTTTATCTTTTTGGTACAATTCGAGGACGTCCCCGAATTAACACCTCTTTCTTTATGGGCTAATTTGGGAACTATCGAAGTTTATTAATCAATGTCCTCAAATTATGCGAAACGTATAATGATGCCTTTATACGCATGGACTAATTTGGGAACACTGAAGTGAAAACCAATTAATCAAAATGCGAATATTGCACATGTTATACGAAGTATTTAAAGATAGAAATGAATTAAAATGGCATTAATTACACGATGTTACTCGCTATTTGAGCCTAAGAAATATTTCTCCCGCCATTAAGGTGTATACTCAACTCTTCCACGATCTCTTCGAAACACCAGCATCTAACTATGTCGAAAGACGTACATTCCTGTACATTCGAGAGAACAAACTACCTCTTTGAGCAAAAACACATTTCTTATGACGCATCGCTTTATTTGCAATACAAATGTCCAGTTTGTTTCGAAATATATCTACCAATGGGAATTCTCCGACTCCGAAAAATTTAATATTTCTATTTAAAGAGCTCTATAAATCTAGTAATGAAACTGGTAGCATAGCGCTCGATTGAGCAATCTTTGGAGCGCGGGATTTGCAAGAGCGAATGGTGAACGTGTGATACGACTTCGGCACAAGTTTTGAGCTGGATAAAGTCATTTGGTTGCCTGTAGTGATATTTTTCTTGCTACAGTTTTTTCCAGCGCCTCCTGAAAATGAGTGATTTAAATTTCAAGTAATGGTATGCAATCATGTTTTGCTTTGGAATTGGGTACAGTGCAGCGCAAACTTTTACAAAATTTCAGCGGGTCTACAGAGAGAGTTTTTTTATAAAGGACTCAGGTTTTGCGGTGGTTTAAGGCATCTTCAGACGGAAGAGAGTCAATTAAAGATGAACCTTGCAGCTGATGGTTTTCATCTCCAAGAACAGATGAAAATATCGACAGAAGCCGGCATTCTGACCTTGTGCGTTCAGATCGTTGGTGAAGAATCAAAATGATCGGAGAAAGATTTGCACAAAAATGGCTCCAAAATCGTTTTATCGAAAGGTTCTTGAAAAATTTCGGAAAAGAGTCATACGTTCGAGACCAAAAATCAAGAACAACTGTGTGTTGCATTGTAACAAGGGACAGTTTTGGTATCAGTTAAGGGCTATTCCATTATTAGAGTTCTAGCAGAGATATGAGAAATAGGAAAAACCTTGTTCAGCGCTATGTGGCTTTTCAAGGAAATTACTTTGAAAGAGACAATATTGAATTGTGATTTTATTCAAATGCAAAATTAAACAAAAAATACATTTATGTATTTAAATTACACATGCTTTTATATAATCGGTCGAAAAATGTTGTATATAAGATGAAATACAGGTACATGGAAGGACAATTTTTTCTTCGTAATATATCTCGTTTTGTCATCCCTTTTAATGAGACGTATTACAGTATTTACCTCTAGTACAACCCTTGAGTCTCTTAGATTATTGACCTATATAATGTATGTTATATATTAAGTTAATTAATATTAATGTAGACATGTTTATTCGAATTAACCAGTTGATATACAATAAGTACACAAAAATCATTGTATGGTAACAAATATACACGCATACGTATATTTATAGACCAATTCGGGGACATATATAGAAATGAATGGCCTAATTCGAGAACATTTTGATAATTTAAGGAAGGTCCCCAAATTATTTTATCCGAACGGTACTATTTGAAGAGACTAAAGGTTTTTTTACCATAGAACAATTGTTCCTATATAGAAGGTTTTCTATTATAAATTATCATATCCACGAGTGTATCTAATATTGGGTGGTTGCAATAAGAATACTATCTAATGATAGATACACTCGTAAGGTGTGCGAATTTCAAAACATAATTTTAAAATCTATCCATATATAAATGACTTTTTAAGCAGCATTTTCCCTTGGAAACGGCCGTAAAAGTTCTTGTATGAATACAGCTATATGGAAAGATGATTATATACATTTAAAGATACAATTTTTTCTTCGTAAATTTATCACGTTTTGTCACCCCTTTTAATGAGACGTATTATAGTATTTACTTCTAGTACAACCACCCCTTGAGTCTCTTAGATTATTGACCTATATAATATATGTTATATATTAACTTAATTAATATTAATGTGAACATGTCTAGTCGAATTAACCAGTTGATGTACAATAAATACACCAAAATCATTATATGGCCACAAATATACACGCGTAAATATATTAATTGACCAATTCGGGGACATATATAGAAATGAATGGCCTAATTCGAGAACATTTTGATAATTTAAGGAAGGTCCCCAAATTATTTTATCCGAAGGGTACTATTTGAAGAGGCTAAAGTTTTTTTCACCATAGAACAATTGTTCCTATATGGAAGGTTTCATTTTATAAATTACCATATCCACGAGTGTATCTAATATTGAATGGTTGCAATAAGAATACTATGTAATGATAAATACACTCGTTGGTTGTGCGAATTTCAACACATAATTTTAAAATCTATCCATACATAAACGACATTTTAAATGGTATTTTCCCTTGGAAACGGCCGTAAAAGATTTTGTATGAATACAGGTACATGGAAAGATGATTATATACATTTAAAGATACAATTTTTTCTCCGGAAATGTATCACGTTTTGTCATCCCTTTTAATGAGATGTATTATAGTATTTACTTCTAGTATTAGGTGTGCCAATTAATTTTAAAGGATTTTTCTGTGAAAATCTACATTTATTTTTAAATGTTTTTCATCTTTTGATGCAATACAATCATCGATCCATTTTCCCACTCCTTCAGCATTTCGAAAGGATATTTCGTACAGACCCATTTGCATCGATTGAAATAAATGGTAGTCAGAAGGAGCCCATCCGAGCTGCTCTATCTTGTTTTTAGTGATGTTTGAACAATGCGGCCGTGCATTGTTGTCGTGAAACAAAACTCGATGATGTTTTCTCGCTATAAATGGCCGTTTTTCGTTCAATTCACGTACCAAAGGTGTAACCGATCAGCAACTGGACAATTTGGCACGTGAATTGAACGAAAAACGGCCATTAATAGCGAGAAAACATCATCGAGTTTTGTTCCACGACAACAATGCACGGCCGCATCGTGCAAACATCACTAGAAACAAGATAGAGCAGCTCGGATGGGATCGGCTTGATCACCCCCCGTACTCTCCAGACCTTGCTCCTTCTGATTACAATTTGTTTCGATCGATGCTTTGTATAAAAATATGAATGACAATAGTTTAGTAGATATTGATGTAACAGCAATTACATGTAAATGGCACAATTTGAGAACATATTTGATAGCTTAAGTGACAAAGCATATATTGATTATCGTTCAAGGGAAGACTAAACTAAAAAATGAAAATTCGCTGCTGTTGTCTTTAAACCTTTTTTTATGGTTCCCTAGGAGTAAAATGAGGTTTTTAAGAGATTTCACCTACAAGGAAAGGTCTCCAACCCGACCTCACCGATTTCAATAATTTTTGGATATGTTGTAGTACTCGAAAAACTAAGAGACACGTATTTTTTTTTATGTGCGGTAACTCGCTTTAAAGGGGTGAAACCCACCCCTAAAGTTTTATCCGAAAATCGTTTTTTTATCATATCTCGGCTTCTAATTAATATTTTTTAATAAAACAAAGTGGAAAATATTTGTCGTAAGAAGTCGTAGATTTTAGGTGTATTTGTGACCCAAGGGGTTGCAACCCTTATTTTATATTTGAAGATAACTAGATTTTTTATGCTTTTTTTCTTTATAAAAACCAGGATATGAACTGAAAAAAAATAAAGAAAAGCATTTCCGTTTACTCTATCGAATATTTCAGTTGTCGTGTTTCAGGATTTTTTACGCAATCGCCTCCAAATATCGTAAACTACCCCTTAAAGTAATACATTGCATGTAACGATGAACAAAATTTTTTTTTCTTGAGATTTATTACATGTGGAAACAGAATGTAATTTATATAAAAAAAAATCATTTTATACATTGTAACAGGGAATATCGATTCCCTGATACAAAGGTCCCGAACCTCCTACGCACTTTCCCCATGACTATTCGCGCCGCGAAATCCAATCGATACGACCGATCGGCATGGATCGATCTTATACACGTCCACCGTAGAAGTCGACAAATACTTAGGTTAAGTATTCCGCGGTGTAAGAGCGACCATATGATTGTTAGAATTAAGGCGGCCGAAATATATATTACTATAGATTCGCATTAGAGATCGTAGAGTCGATAAGAGTAGGTTCGGAACGGACCGAGGTGAGTCGCGATAACCGAACACGAGGCGCCATCTGTCAAAGACGACGGGGACCAGACTTTCGACCACGTGGAGATTCATCGCGAAGACGAACCGGCACTGACGTCACCAGGACCACGTCAGTCGAAGTAGCCGTTGGTGGAAGAAGGGAAATCGACTCCGGAACACTCCAGGAAGGGTTTTCGACGCCGTCCCAGCGGGGAAAAATCGAGAGACGTTTTTCCGGAAGCGATGGGAATCGTCTCTACCTCAAAGTCGAAGCCAACGTAGATTTCCATCCACCAGGAGGCTCGCTGGATGACTCGAGGGGTACGAGTCGTCACTCGCAGCCAATGAGGAGGCTCGTAGCCCCGAGATCGAGAACAAGACGCCGGAAGTGAAGCCGACTACTTCACTTCTACGTTGGACGTAAGCGAGGATAAACGTACGCCACGAGAGCCTCAATAGAGAACGTGAGAGAGAAAGACGACCCAATCAAGGGGCAAATACTCGATTTTACGACGCCGTCGACGGAGCAGAGGACGCCACCCGGGACCCCGAACGGAGAAAGCGTGAGTCCCGTATTCGTTATCGCCGAAAAGGAAACGAGCGAGCTCAGGAGGCCGAGCCACCTGATTCGACAGGTGGCCATCTTGAGTGAGCTCGTCGCGCCGTTCGCGACACCTCGCCCCGTTTCTTTGATTTTTCGTTATTTCTTAGTATTCATTTTGTAGGATCTTCTTTTGTTTTATTTCGACTATTTTGTTATCGGCAAATATATTTATTTTCATTTTATTTTGTTTGTCGAACGTGTCGTTTATACGAACCCTCCCCTCTACCATTTTCGTTTCCTGAGTTAGATCGCGGTGCATAGCACCTGGCGCCCACGATCGAGCCCTTTTTCCGACGGTTTCTTTTCAGGATTTCAGGGCGATTGTGACGTGTGGGGTGTGTCGACACCCCCCAACGAAGGGATTGCGAGATCCTCGTCACAACATTTTTTCGTAATATAGTAGTCTAAAAAGGATGATAAAAGTCACCCCCAGAAGTGAATTATTCAATATAACTCGATTTTTATTAATATTTTTTAATGGAACTGATTAAAAATTATTTTTGAGGGAAAGATTTATCCTTTCTTACGAAGGGATTTTTTACGCAACCGCCCCCAAATACCGTAAACTACCCTTTAAAGTAATACAGCGCATGTAAATGATGAAGAAAATTTTTTTCTCAAAAATTATTTATATTTAATATGTTAGTAAAATATATATTGTTTTATATTATATTAGAGTTACTTTTTTATAATTATTATTATAGCTGCTCATTATCATCATTATTATTATTGTTATTGTGTTATTATTATTATGTGACGTGGCATTTTGCCACCCCTCCAGGTGGGAGCACTTTTATTTTCTCTTTCTTTTTTTTTATTATTTCTTTTCTTTATTTTCTTCTTTTTTTTGCTTTTGTCATTGATCATTTTTATTAAAGATTACTACCGATTTTATTGGCGGCTATGGCGAAGTCCAGGGATCTCCCTGAGAGGAGGGGGACCCCTAAACATTAGTTAAGCGCCGATATATTTCTTTTCTTTACGTCTTTTTTTTTTCATTCTATTATCATGTTATTTTTTTTCTTGTGCGTACCATGTCGAAATTGATTGTATTATATTCTTTTTTTTGTTCTGCGTTATTTCTAGGATGTAAGATTGTTATTTTTTTTTTCTTTCGGAATTTATTGCGTAATAGTGCGAAACCGTGAGCGTTTACCTTAGCTCCATGTAAGAATAGGTGAGGGCACAGCCTCCCTTTTCTCCTACTCTGCAACCCTCTTTCCTCCCACGCGAATTCCCCCTTTTCCCTTTTTGGACCCTAAAGAATTAGTCCCGTTGCGGTACCCTCGTCCGCGGATCCCTTATCGCCGGACAGCAACGAATCGAGATCTACGCCGATAAGGAAGGCTCCCCAGCGACGAGTCCTAGGATAATGCAGAAATTTCGAGGCGGTTATCGACCCGAAGATCCACGGAAAGAGGTCAGCACCTCTTGACCTAATTGAGTTGCGGACCCCCCAGGAAGGGGAAATTGGAGCATGGAGGTCCCGCAAATTTGCGGTGACCTCCAGAGATACTTGGACCGCCGAGCCGTACCACGTAAATTTTCTTCTTGAAGTGCCGTGCCGACTTACAAAAAAAAAAAAAGAAAGAGAGAAAACGAAATTTTCTTTTCGCCCGCGTGGTTTTTCTTTTGTGTTGGAGTGTCGTGCCGAAGGAGTACCTGGAGCCGACCCCTCTGGAGCGGAGGCGAAGTGCCACCACGTCATCGGCGAGCCATCCGGCGACAAAAGGTAGCGAGAGGGGTACCGTACCCTTTCTCGTTTCTCTTTCCCCCTTTAGTTACCCCCTTTGTATAGTTCTTTGGTCCCCATCCTTTTTTTTGATTTGGTTGAGCCCCCATCGCGACTTTTCTGTTCCCGTTTTTGAGTGTCCCCTCTTACCGACGCTGTGCCCCGTGCGATCGTGTTGTAACACGGTTTCGCGTTCTTTTTTCTTTTTCTCTTATAACGAATTTTCTTTTTTTTTGGTGCGTAATAGTTCAAAAATCTCGGTCGCGTCCCCCCCGCTTCTCTCAGCACCGAATCTTAAGTTTCTTTTTTTTTGACTGCGCTATTTCTTGTTCTTTTTGATCTTCGCTGCATTTTTTTTTGTTTTGTTCTCTTTCGTTGACCGCGAATTCATATTTCTTTTTTATTGTTCATTCTTTTTCTTGTATATTGTTCTTTTTTTTGTTAGCAATAAATTGCGTGTTGCGCCTTTTTTTTTTTGGTATTTCCCGCGTGAGTCTCCTTTTTTTTTCTGAGAAGGAGGCAGGATCCCCTCTGGGACTCCTGCCCTCCCTGAGTTCGCCGAGCCCCCCCTTTACTCCCTCTCGTGACTATTAAGGTGTTTTTTTTTGTTTTGTTTTGTGCATTTCCTTTTTGTTGTTTTCGGGTGTTTCTTTTTTTTTGTTGTCTCGTTTTCTTGCGTACCGCGTCAGGATCCCCAAAAAAGGATCCTGACTGGCGCCCAATAACCCCTTGGAGCTCTTACGAGCAAGGGTGCCCTCCCTATAACGACCCTTACCCTCACGGGAAGGGACGAAGGGGCAGGATTTGTAGACGCCGGTATCTCCGTGTCCACCTAGAAAGGGGAAACGGGGAGATCGGCGGTCGCATTATTATTCTTACTTTTTCTCGACAAAACTATAAATATTTAAATTTTCTTTCAATATTACAATTCACAAAATAATAATAATGATAATAATGAGCAACTATAATAATAGTCACAAAAAGGTAACTTTAATATAATATTAAAACAATATTATATTTTACTAACTTATTAAATTTAAGTAATTTTAAGGAAAACAATTTGTTTCATCATTTACATGCGCTGTATTACTTTAAGGGGTAGTTTACGGTATTTGGGGGCGGTTGCGTAAAAAATCCCTTCGTAAGAAAGGCTAAATCTTCCCTTCAAAAATAATTTTTAATCAGTTCCAATAAAAAATATTAATAAATATCGAGTTATATTGAATAAATCACTTTTGGGGGTGACTTTTTTCACCCCTTTTATATTACTATAATGCAAAAAATTTATAAAACGATTGTTTTTGATATAAATTACATTCTGTTTCCACGTGTAATAAATCTCAAGAAAAAAAAATTTTTTTCATCGTTACATGCGATGTTTTATTTTAAGGGGTAGTTTGCGGTATTTGGGGGCGGTTGCGTAAAAAATCCTGAAACACGACAACTAAAATACGCGATAGAGTAAACGGAAATGCTTTTCTTTATTTTTTTCAGTTCATATCCTGGTTTTTATAAAGAAAAAAAGCATAAAAAATCTAGTTATCTTCAAATATAAAATAAGGGTTGCAACCCCTTGGGTCACAAATACACCTAAAATCTACGACTTCTTACGACAAATATTTTCCACTTTGTTTTATTAAAAAATATTAATTAGAAGCCGAGATATGATAAAAAAACGATTTTCGGATAAAACTTTAGGGGTGGGTTTCACCCCTTTAAAGCGAGTTACCGCACATAAAAAAAAATACGTGTCTCTTAGTTTTTCGAGTACTACAACATATCCAAAAATTATTGAAATCGGTGAGGTCGGGTTGGAGACCTTTCCTTGCTAGTGAGAGCCCCCAAAACAAAGATTTATAGCCTACAACCTCAATTTTATACGTAAAACAGGTGTCAGAGGGAATAAGCCCATGCACAAAGTGAGAAGGTATATATGACTGCTGGATATCTAAAATAATTAAAAATGCCCTAAAAAATAATAACTCCAGATTAGAATTTCAATTTATACCTTATTTCAAGAAAAAAAAATGTTCTTATAAAAACCTCAAAATTTTCCTATTTTTCAGTTTAGTCTTCCCTTAAAATATGTTGCAAACATATACATTATACACTTATTGTGTAACCAGTAATTCTGCCGCGGCTTTTCGCGTACTATTTTCGTATTATGCTTTTTCTTAAAGAACGTCAGAATATACAATATTTTTTGACATCTCTCTGCCGTGTCGTATAATCTAATCTTCCGGTTTACCCGTTCTTTAAAACCTAACGCAAAATTGTCTATGTGATTTTTATTATTCATCCTTTTAAAAAATATTCTGTTTGCGTGATCTTGAATATTAACATTTTAACGCAAAAATGAATGGCTGTTTCCAATAATTAAGAAAATATTAAGGGCAAAAAAGGTCACATTGATTTTATACTATACACGCATGTTTTAAAAACATGGATGTTATTTTATTAGAGTGTACTGAATTGATTTTATCTATGAATAACTCAACAGAGTTTTATTATCTTTCGACATTTATTTTCACAGGTTACTGTTCCAAACAGTATTTGTAAAAGGGTTTGTTTCTATACAAAGCGAAGTGCCCATGTTATCTTGCATCAATGTTCAGCTACTTCGTCCTTAAATTAGCCTATACGTACCTAGTAATTCAAGTAACACTGTTACTATTGTTCAGATAGTGACTTTATATGGCAATACAGCCTTTATTGAGGATGTATCGGTATTCGTCACTATGTGTTGTATTAGTTTCCTTAAGATTCTTCAAAAATATTTATATACACACATATGCAAATCCCCTTTTCTGTATAAAAACGCAATCTATAATGGTTATACGCACAAATCAGTTATGACTTTTAACATACATTTCTAGATTAATAAATATTTGGAAGCACTTTGCATTAGCAACAGGGTAATGAAAATACTTATGTACAAGTCATTAAAAATATTATTAACCATTTAGCCTTTCTATAAAATATAAATAAGAATGGACATCTCCAATTACATTGTACTGTATTTCCAAGAAGAATTAATGGTATAATTTGAGAACCCAGTAGTTCTGTATAATATTCTGCACTTAATTCTACATAAATGTAGCGGGCCAACAAAGATTTCTGTGTTGAACATTATTGACATGTTTAGAAATACACGGAGTGTAAGACTACTAAGTCAAGACATGGTGGTAGTTGGGGAAAGTTTGAGAAAAAAAGTTATGAACCATTTTTCGAAGTTCGGAATAATTACCAAGTAATTAATTAAAATGTTCTGGCCATACTCTGCCTATTGTAGGTCAATATAACTTCATTTTTTCAGTATTAAATACACTCTTGGATACGTTGATTTAGATAACCTTTCGTATAAAGACGACTCTTTCAAAATAAAAAAATCATTAGTGTCTTCAAATTGTACCATTCTGATAGTATAATTTGAATACTGTCCTCAAATTAGTCCATTTATACCTAAATTCGTTTCCGAATTGGCCTGTAAATATAATTATACGCGTATATTTGTGACCAAACAATGACTTTTGCGTATTTATTGTATAATAACTGTTTGATTTAACTGAACTTGTTGACATTAGAATTAAAGTAATCTGATCAGCTTGTTATTGGATTTCTGTAAAGTTATGTTGACATACTGTACAATTTGAATGGAAAATAAACAGAAATAAAATGATAGAAACGATGAAAACGTTCAAGAAGTTATTACTTCTAAACCTTTCAATAGTGCCCTGCAAAGCGGTCATTGCTGACCCGTTATATTAGTGTAGAGTTGAGTACGAATGGAAATGTGTTTGAATGTATCAACGCCTTTTTGCATATGTTGTAATATTGGGATCTGTGTTACATTTCATGAATAAGCTATATTTACGAAGAAAATATTATAACATTATAATGTTATATATTATAATAATAAACACTAAACGGTGATATTTTACAACAGTAGGTGAAAAACAATTTGGAAACAAAGTGATATTGGAGAAACACAAGGTAACACGTACAAATTGTAGATCAACGGTTGGACATCTTCGAATCCAACCACATGTTAGCTTAGAAAAATCCAAAGAAGCTGGTCATTATTACATTAATATTATAATTAATTGATTAACATTACATTAATACATGTGAACATGTTAAGTCAAATTAACCAGTTGGCTTACAATAAGTACACAAAATTCATTGTATGGCCCCAAATATACACGTATATTTATTGGCCGATTCCGGGACATATATAGGCATGAATGGACTAATTCGAGAACATTGAGAATGGTTGGTACATTACCGACCGTTGGTCTACAATTCGTGTAAACCAACGGTCTACACAAGAGTGCGAAATTGGTTTGGTTACATGTCTTAGTAAAATATTATTGTTACAGGGGTAACCAACCCACCCAAATATCTCGTAGAAAAGAAAAATCTTTAAATAAAAGGTATTGCCTTTAAACTTCTATTTTATATTAAGAAATCTTATTGTACGCAGGAAAACAAACACCTTTTCTCTGAAACATTTATGATCTGATCTTAATTAAATTAAAGAAGTAACTATAAAATTTTTTTCAGAATTTTTTCAAGAAGTTTTTAATAACGAAAAATGTAATACTGCAAAAACATGTCTACGTATTCAGGAGAAACACCTAAATATTCGAATACCTATATTATACAATTTTGGCTAACTTAATTGCACAATGTACTATTTGATGATAGAAACGAACAATTGCATCTGTAATAACACACAGGTCGTTCACTTTCCGTACGTATGGAAGATTTGACATAATTATCCGTACATGTCCTCATATTAGACCAATAATGCGCAATTGTTTGTATACCCCGATCTACTCAACATATCCCAACATATAATTAGGTACACGTGCATATAGAGGCGATACAATGATTTTTATGCATTTATCTCCAAACATATAAGTAGTGTCCCCGAAAGGGCCCATATAGATAGTATGTAATGTCCCCATATTATAGACTTATGCTTCGTCCCCATATTAGTCTTTACGTACCTTTTTGCATATATCATTGTTATTACTGCTCTCAGAATAACCGGAGTTAGCTATACCGGTTCATTTTGAGAAACTATACAGTATTCTGACATAATATATGAATATATAAAAAGGTCCCCAAAAACGCCCATATCGATATATATATATATATATATATATATATATATATATATATATATATATATATATATATATATATATATATCTTTGTGGAAGTATACTTATCAGGCCTTTTTCGGAAGCCTAGCAATACTTATCGGGATTCTTCAGACTTATCAGGCCGTCCCGTTAATGTTCTTATGTGTAGTACGCGTTAGTGGGACGGCCTTATAAGAGCTCTATATATGTAACATGCTTTAATGGTACTTTTAGTTTCTGTGATCTTCCACACGTTTTTAGGCCGTGACAAAAATTATTACTGGTTAAAGAAACGTAACGTCGAAGAACATAGAATAGTACTTTCGTTAATTTTAAAAATATTAATTGTTAGAATAAGAATATTAAAACTAAATTGAGTTATCTATTCTTCAACTTGTCTACCGTGTAATAAATCTTTGTTTCATCTGACACGAAAGTAAAGTCAATGGTATAATATTACCATACTTCTTCTGTCCTATAATTTATAGTAGCAAGTGCATATCTCAACGGGATATCAGCTGCTACTATTTTTATGGCGTACATGGAGCATAAAATTAATTATAACATAAGAATGTTTTCAAGAAAAATAAATACACCATGCAGGTATGGAGAATTGAAACCGTGTGCATAGATCCATTGCCTAACGCCTCGACCACTCGACCACGTCACTCACTTGAAAACGGTTATAGAATTAACGGTAGATGTAGTGTATCATGTATTCAGAAAATGTTTTATAACTCAAAAAATAAAAGTTTACTACCCTCATAAATATTAACAAAAATTGATTCTTTTCGGAGATCTACCGATCCCCCAGATCCAAAAGTTTCATCTCGATTTTTTCAAAAGTGGAACGCTATCGATATAAAAGCCGAAACACGTGTTAATTTTTTATCGATCTAAAAGCATTATGGGAAAGTGGATTAAAATTGACTGTAATTCCCTTTACCATTTTGGCATATACTTGTACATGCGAGAACTACTTTCATCAATCTACACCTACTTGTGAGGCCGTAGTAATACAATAATTATTTTAATTGTCATTGTTGGATATTATCCTGGTACAAACACGCAATGACGCGCTCTCGTTATATCGGTAACAACAAGCTGCCGATATAACGAAACCATGATCGAAGTTTCCGTGAATATAAATTAAAATTCGGTTAATTTTACAATGTACGTGTATTTGCGGGGACTGTATACAATGACGTAAACATATTTACAAAGCCCGATAAATGCGTAGAATGGAGTCTGTTGCAGAGATGTACGTGTACTTGCGTGGCCCGCCATATCACAGCTGCAGTAACGTCACTATTTTCCCTTACATTTGAGGTACTTGCTTAGAAGGCAGTGATGTAATTCACGGAACAACGTCATCGAAACTGAGTTTGTTTTGTCCGCGCAGTAAAGCTTATTAGGTATCTTCAGGGCAATTGATGGTTACTTTTCTGTGTACAATTTCCTTTCCAAAAAGAATTTGGAAACAGATGCTGCTTAGAAATGATGGTCTGAGATTTCTTATGGGATTAGTTAACTTTCTGGAGTGGAGTACTAATGAATGTCATCAGATTAAAACTGTAAAAATATTGACTGGAGTTTCCTTTAATATTTGGTATGTACCTGTACATGCGGGGACTTCTTTCATGAACGTACACCTACTTGCGAGGCCATACTAATCGAATGATATATTTTTTACCATTTTTAATACTATCCCGGTGCAAATACGCAATAATGCGCTTTCGATATCGGTAGCAACAAGCTGCTGATATAACGAGAGCATGATCGAAGTTTCGGTGAATATAAATTAAATTTCGGTTAATTTTACAATGTACGTGTATTTGCGGGGACTATATACAATGACGTAAGCGTATTTACAAGGTCCGATAGATGCGTAGAATGGAGTCTGTTGCAGCGATGTACGTGTACTTGCGTGGCTCGCAATATCACAGCTGTAGTGACGTCACTTTTTTCCGTTATATTTCAGGTTATTGCGAAGAAAAGAATGACGTAATTCATGAAACTACGTTATCGAAACTGTTTGTTTTGTTAAGGCAGTGAAGCTTATTAGGTATCTTCAGGGCAATTGATTGTTACTTTTGTGTGTATAATTTCGATTCTGAAAAGAAATTACCAACAGATGTTGCCTAGAAATGATGGTATGAGATTCCTCGTGGGATTAGTTAACTTTCTGTAGTTGAGTATTAATGAATGTCATCAGTATAAAACTGTAAAAATATTGACTGGAATTCCTCTTAATATTTGGTGTGTACCTGTACATGCGGGGACTTCTTTCATGAACCTACTTACGAAGCCGTACTAATCCAATGATGAATTTCTTACCATTTTTAATATTATGCCGGTACAAACACGCAATGATACGCTTTTGTTAAATTAAATTTCGGTTAATATTACAGTGTACGTGTATTTACGGAACTATATACAATGACGTAAGCGTATTTACAAGGCCCGATAAATGCGTAGAATGGAGTCTGTTGCAGTGATGTACGTGTACTTGCGTGGGCATATCACAGCTGTAGTAACGTCACTATTTTCCCATACATTTGAGGTACTTGCTTAGAAGGCAGTGATATAATTCACGGAACAACGTCATCGAAACTGAGTTTGTTTTGTCCGCGCAGTAAAGCTTATTAGGTATCTTCAGGGCAATTGATGGTTACTTTTCTGTGTACAATTTCCTTTCCAAAAAGAATTTGGAAACAGATGCTGCTTAGAAATGATGGTCTGAGATTTCTTATGGGATTAGTTAACTTTCTGGAGTGGAGTACTAATGAATGTCATCAGATTAAAACTGTAAAAATATTGACTGGAGTTTCCTTTAATATTTGGTATGTACCTGTACATGCGGGGACTTCTTTCATGAACGTACACCTACTTGCGAGGCCATACTAATCGAATGATATATTTTTTACCATTTTTAATACTATCCCGGTGCAAATACGCAATAATGCGCTTTCGATATCGGTAGCAACAAGCTGCTGATATAACGAGAGCATGATCGAAGTTTCGGTGAATATAAATTAAATTTCGGTTAATTTTACAATGTACGTGTATTTGCGGGGACTATATACAATGACGTAAGCGTATTTACAAGGTCCGATAGATGCGTAGAATGGAGTCTGTTGCAGCGATGTACGTGTACTTGCGTGGCTCGCAATATCACAGCTGTAGTGACGTCACTTTTTTCCGTTATATTTCAGGTTATTGCGAAGAAAAGAATGACGTAATTCATGAAACTACGTTATCGAAACTGTTTGTTTTGTTAAGGCAGTGAAGCTTATTAGGTATCTTCAGGGCAATTGATTGTTACTTTTGTGTGTATAATTTCGATTCTGAAAAGAAATTACCAACAGATGTTGCCTAGAAATGATGGTATGAGATTCCTCGTGGGATTAGTTAACTTTCTGTAGTTGAGTATTAATGAATGTCATCAGTATAAAACTGTAAAAATATTGACTGGAATTCCTCTTAATATTTGGTGTGTACCTGTACATGCGGGGACTTCTTTCATGAACCTACTTACGAAGCCGTACTAATCCAATGATGAATTTCTTACCATTTTTAATATTATGCCGGTACAAACACGCAATGATACGCTTTTGTTAAATTAAATTTCGGTTAATATTACAGTGTACGTGTATTTACGGAACTATATACAATGACGTAAGCGTATTTACAAGGCCCGATAAATGCGTAGAATGGAGTCTGTTGCAGTGATGTACGTGTACTTGCGTGGGCATATCACAGCTGTAGTAACGTCACTATTTTCCCATACATTTGAGGTACTTGCTTAGAAGGCAGTGATATAATTCACGGAACAACGTCATCGAAACTGAGTTTGTTTTGTCCGCGCAGTAAAGCTTATTAGGTATCTTCAGGGCAATTGATGGTTACTTTTCTGTGTACAATTTCCTTTCCAAAAAGAATTTGGAAACAGATGCTGCTTAGAAATGATGGTCTGAGATTCCTTATGGGATTAGTTAACTTTCTGGAGTGGAGTACTAATGAATGTCATCAGATTAAAACTAAAAATATTGACTGGAGCTTCCTTTAATATTTGGTATGTACCTGTACATGCGGGGACTTCTTTCATGAACGTACACCTACTTGCGGGGCCATACTAATCGAATGATATATTTTTTACCATTTTTAATACTATCCCGGTGCAAATACGCAATAATGCGCTTTCGATATATCGGTAGCAACAAGCTGCTGATATAACGAGAGCATGATCGAAGTTTCGGTGAATATAAATTAAATTTCGGTTAATTTTACAATGTACGTGTATTTGCGGGGACTATATACAATGACGTAAGCGTATTTACAAGGTCCGATAGATGCGTAGAATGGAGTCTGTTGCAGCGATGTACGTGTACTTGCGTGGCTCGCAATATCACAGCTGTAGTGACGTCACTTTTTTCCGTTATATTTCAGGTTATTGCGAAGAAAAGAATGACGTAATTCATGAAACTACGTTATCGAAACTGTTTGTTTTGTTAAGGCAGTGAAGCTTATTAGGTATCTTCAGGGCAATTGATTGTTACTTTTGTGTGTATAATTTCGATTCTGAAAAGAAATTACCAACAGATGTTGCCTAGAAATGATGGTATGAGATTCCTCGTGGGATTAGTTAACTTTCTGTAGTTGAGTATTAATGAATGTCATCAGTATAAAACTGTAAAAATATTGACTGGAATTCCTCTTAATATTTGGTGTGTACCTGTACATGCGGGGACTTCTTTCATGAACCTACTTACGAGGCCGTACTAATCCAATGATGAATTTCTTACCATTTTTAATATTATGCCGGTACAAACACGCAATGATACGCTTTTGTTAAATTAAATTTCGGTTAATATTACAGTGTACGTGTAGTTACGGAACTATATACAATGACGTAAGCGTATTTACAAGGCCCGATAAATGCGTAGAATGGAGTCTGTTGCAGTGATGTACGTGTACTTGCGTGGGCATATCACAGCTGTAGTAACGTCACTATTTTCCCATACATTTGAGGTACTTGCTTAGAAGGCAGTGATGTAATTCACGGAACAACGTCATCGAAACTGAGTTTGTTTTGTCCGCGCAGTAAAGCTTATTAGGTATCTTCAGGGCAATTGATGGTTACTTTTCTGTGTACAATTTCCTTTCCAAAAAGAATTTGGAAACAGATGCTGCTTAGAAATGATGGTCTGAGATTCCTTATGGGATTAGTTAACTTTCTGGAGTGGAGTACTAATGAATGTCATCAGATTAAAACTAAAAATATTGACTGGAGCTTCCTTTAATATTTGGTATGTACCTGTACATGCGGGGACTTCTTTCATGAACGTACACCTACTTGCGGGGCCATACTAATCGAATGATATATTTTTTACCATTTTTAATACTATCCCGGTGCAAATACGCAATAATGCGCTTTCGATATATCGGTAGCAACAAGCTGCTGATATAACGAGAGCATGATCGAAGTTTCGGTGAATATAAATTAAATTTCGGTTAATTTTACAATGTACGTGTATTTGCGGGGACTATATACAATGACGTAAGCGTATTTACAAGGTCCGATAGATGCGTAGAATGGAGTCTGTTGCAGCGATGTACGTGTACTTGCGTGGCTCGCAATATCACAGCTGTAGTGACGTCACTTTTTTCCGTTATATTTCAGGTAGTTGCGAAGAAGACAATGACGTAATTCATGAAACTACGTTATCGAAACTGTTTGTTTTGTCAAGGCGGTGAAGCTTATTAGGTATCTTCAGGGCAATTGACTGTTACTTTTCTGTGTATAATTTCCATTCTGAAAAGAAATTATAAACAAATATCGCCTAGAAGTGATGGTATGTTATTCCTCGTGGGATTAGTTAACTTTCTGTAGCTGAAAATGAGTATTAATGAATGTCTTCAGATTAAACCTGTAAAAATATTGACTGGAATTTTTCTTTAATATTTGGTATGTACCGATACATGCGGAGACTTCTCTCATGAACTTACACCTACTTGCGAGGCTGTACTAATCGAATGATTATTTTTTTACAATTGTTAATATTATCCTGGTACAACTAGGCAATGAAGCGCTTTCGTTCTATCGCTAACAACAAGCTGCCGATATAACGAAACCATGATCGTATTCCGTAAATATAAATTAGATTTCGGTTAATTTTACAATGCACATGTATTTACGGGGACTAAATACAATTCGTTAGCGTATTTACGAGGTTCGATAAATGCGTAGAATGGTGTCTGTTGCAGTTATGTACATACGTTTACTTACAATAAAATTATAAGAAAGGAATGTTTTTAAGAAAAAAAAATACGGCATGCAGGTATGGATAATTGGAGCCGTCGGCATGGATCCATTGCCTGACGCCCCGACCACTCGACCACGTTACTCACATAAAAATTATTATAAAATTATGAGTATATGTAACGCACCATGTATTAAAATAATATTTAATAACTTAAACAATACAAGTTTACGACTCTCATATACATATATTAATAACAATTTGTTTTTTTGCGGAGATCTATCGCTCCCCCAGATCTAAAACGGATCAAATGTCACTAACTTTAATCTCGATTTTTTTAAAGCATGGCATTATCGATATAAAAGCCGAAACACGTGGTAATTTGTTTTCCATGTAGAAGCTTTATGTGACAGCGAATCAAAATTGACTGTAATTCCCTTTACCATTTTAGCATGTACTTGTACATACGAGAACTCAATCCACACCTACTTGCGAGGTTGTAGGAATACTATTATTATTTCAATTCCCATTGTTGATATTATTCTGGTACAAATATGCAATAACGCACTCTCGTTATATCGGTAACAACAAACTGCCGATGAAACGAAAGCATGATGAAGTTTTGAATGTGAAGTTTTCGTGAGTATAAATTAATTAGAAATTAAATTATCGATTAACGTGTATTTACGAGTACTGTACATACACTGTATGTACAGTATGTAGGTACAAACCTACATACGTATCTACGAGAACTGTACTGTACAAACGTATCTACGAGACTCGATTACCGGAAAGTATATTGTGAAGTCCGTAGCGGCAATGTATATGTACTTGCAAGGCCCGCAAAATCACAACTGTTCTCAGGTGACTTTGTTTCTATGAAAATCATGATAGATACGAAAAATACAACGGTCATTCATAAAATTAAGTCGTAACAAAAGAATTCATGTTCTAACCGCAATCAAACTTATTAAGAGTTTCTAATGGAACTGATAGTAACTACTTCTAGAATTTTAATTTCGAAAAGAATTTTGCAACAGATATTGTCAAGAAATTATGGTCTAAGATTCATCTTAAAAGTAGTAAACTTTTTGTAGTTGAGTAATTAATGAATTGCATCAGATTAAATCTGTAATAAAACTTGACTATAGTTCCATTTGACAGTTGGTATGTACCGCTGTGCTGGGGTTACTATTTGCGAGGCCGTAATAATACAATGATTGTTTCAATTACCATTGTTGATATTATCCTGGTACAAATATGTAATGACGTGCTCGCGTTATATCGGTAACAACAAGCTGCCGATATAACGAAGACATGTTCGAAGTTCCCGTAAGTATCAATTATTTGAAGTTAAATTTATGGTGTACGTGTATCTACGGGGACTATACAATGACGTGAGCGTATTTACAAGGCCCGATAAATGCGTAGAATGGAGTCTATTGCAGTGATGTACGTGTACTTGCGTGGCCCGCAATATCACAGCTGTAGTGACGTCACTATTTTCCGTTACATTTGAGGTACTTGCTTAGAAGACAGTGACATAATTCACGGAACTACGTCAACGAAACTGAGTTTGTTTTGTCAACACAGTGAAGCTTCTTAGGTATCTTCAGGGCAATTGATTGTTACTTTTCTGTGTACAATTTCCCTTCTGAAAAGAATTTAGAAACAGATGTTGCCTAGAAATGATGGTATGAGAATTTCTTATGGGATTAGTTAACTTTCTGTAGCTGTGTATTAATGAATGTATTCAGATTAAAACTGTAAATATATAGACTGGAATTTTTCTTTAAGAGGGTAAATACAATTAGAAGGTCAAAAAAATCGATATTTCTTTTTTCCACTAAAAAGTTAGGAAATTTCCCGTAGAATACGCTCCAAAAAGTTTCAGATCGAAAATCGAACTCCTTTTATATTTTTTCTTCATTTTTCGAGAACGCCTTTTTCAGCGCGTAGCAAGTATACGAGAGCGGCCGACCCTAGTGACAGTTTTATCTATTGTATCGTACTTTGAAATACTCCAGGCCGGATTTGTATGCCTGAGGGTATTATATGTATGTATGTGTATTGTGACGTGGTGATTTCACCAGTCACATTTGTAGGCTATAATTACAGTAAAACTAACGTTCGTTAAAGAATTTTCAGAAGGCTGGCCCAGGGACCTCTCCAGGACGCAAGGGAAGTATCAAAGAAGAAAAACTTATATAAGTTATACCGACTCACGAACCCTAAAGATATTCCGACACCTACTATACCGATCCCGTAACCACGAGAAAGCAGTCTACCAAAAGTCTACTCTCTCCCGATACCAATCTACTGCAAGGGGAAGAAGCCCGGCGAGGAATCGCCAATCGGAGGACTCCGACCTACATCGATTAAGGATCCACGAAAGGGGCATGCAGGCGCCACCTGTCGGGATGGAACTTGACTCAGAAGATGACAAACGTAACAGCCTATTACGACCCCGATCCACAACGCAGGCGTGAGAGAGTACGCCGGACGAGAGCCTCACGACGGACCGGAAGATGAAAGAGGGTCAGAGCTCCTTGGGCTGCCGAATCATCCGTGCGAGATTTTCAGTGCCACGGGCCATCTGGAGAAACAAAAGGATCGAGACGGGCCGCTGAAAGAAAGACCGGGAAGAGACGGGAGAGAGAGAGATAATTAGACACGGAGGTGAGCCTAGCTTGTGTCTTTTTCTTTCCCTCGGGATTATCCCCTACGGGTCCCACCTTTGTAAGCCCCTTTTCTTTTTTTCTCTCTGTTGATTTGTCAGGACTTGTTACAGTCCCTTTAGGGACTATTTTAGAGTCCGAGCTTTTGGATCGTGAGTCGGTCCCGACGTTGGTCGGGTCGCGAATCCTGTAATCCCGCGCGTTTTGTTACGATAATAGATTAAGATTTGTTGCCGATTGTTTAGTTAACGTAAGATTGTTATTTTAAGTTTGGATATTAGCCTAGATCAAATTTATAGCACTTTTCTTTCCTTCTTGTTTGTGTGAAGCTCACGGTCGCGGCTTACGAACGAATTGTACGACCTCCTTGAGGTAGGGCAGATTTGAATCCCGCGAATAGAATATTGTTATTTTTCTTTTAGATTGGTGTCTTCCCGATTTATTTATAGCCCTCCCGCGTTGCCGATTGCTGACCTCGCCCGAGGTTCCCGTGCTCTCCATTGAGCCACCCGAAACCTTTTTCCTGGGTTGTAGGCTACCTACAACTGGAGCCCATAGTTTTTTTTTCTCTCAGTTTGTTTGAACAAAAACCAGGAGGAAGGTTCGGGAAGCCCACATTGTGCCCGGAAGGTCCCGCGTCCGAGAGAGAGACGCCTGGACCTTTCGTCACAGTATATATACACACACACATATATTTTGAAAATATAAAAAATTTGTGAAACTTACCGATGCACTGACCAAAAAGTTAACTACATACTATGGCCTTGCCATCCGGCGTAATATTGATAACGTAGATGGCATGAAAAAAGATATTTTAGCAACATATTATCATATGTGCTCGACCGACGAAAACCCCAATCACGCATATTGCCAAGACGGAGCGGATAGCTGGTGTAAGTGGAAAAAGACAGGCTACTGCAGTAGATGCGAGTAAAATTAAACATCCCGCACCTTTGCATCCAGATGTACAAAAGCATTTACTGCCAATTTACAAGGATTTATCGAGAGACGACTTGCTACACCGTTGCCTAGGCGGTCATACACAAAATGCGAACGAAAGTCTTAACAGCACGGTATGGCGCCTAGCACCGAAAAATTCTCATTCCGGCGTAAAAATCGTTGAGATTTCGGCTCATATTGCTGCTGGAGTGTTTAATGAAGGTCTCACAACATTTTTAAAAATAATGAATGCCATGGAAATCATCGTTGGTCGGCAGAGCCTTGAATACGCGCAGTTAAAGGACTCGGAAAGAATTAAGAGGCAAGACGTTCGGACCGATCAAATCAGCAAAGAAGCCCGTAAGGCTCACAGAGAGCTACAGAATATCAACAACAGCATGTACGAAGAGGTTGAAGACCTATTATATGCCCCTGGAATCGCTGATTGAATCGTAAGTACCGTTTTTCGGGTTTCAAAACTTTAAACGCGTTGTTCTTAAAACAACATTTTTAAAATTGGCAACCACGATTACTCGAAAACTACTTGTCCAATTTAGCTGAAATTTTTAGGGTTTCTTCTTTATACCTTAGGCTTGTCTATATGCCTAATTGTCTTGGAATTTTATGTTGCAAAATTGAATTATTAATGCAAAAAGGGCTAAAAAATAGTGAAAATTATCGTCTTTTTACAAAAACTTCTACCAAACGCAGAATTATTTTTCTTTTTTTAATTTTTGAGGCTTACCGACAAATTACATGTATATTTAAGCCAAATTTTGTTTTGGGCTGTTACAGATCAATAACACGACGTCCAGAGTGGTTGCCGTTTTTTTTGTGGGTCAACTTCACGCCAGCGTACAGCCGCCATTTTATTTTCAAAAATTAAAAAAAAATTGTTTTACATTCCTCATTTATACATTAACAAGTATACAAAGTTTTATAATAATTCCATTTAACCTTCTTTGGGAAAAAAAACCCCTTCCCAGGTAGAAAATTGTCTTAGTCGGACAAGTGTGAAACTTCAAAATAGCTTTATTTTAGTTTAACATCCAAGTCTTGTTTTGCAAGCTTTATTCTAGGTTGTTATTAGAATGAATTCTATGACAAGTCTTTAGAGTGTAAATAACCTTCAAAAATACCTTGCTGTTAGCTTGTTTTCCACGCGTATTATAAGATTCGTTCTAAGCATGGATTCTAAGCTTAAAACTACCTTATCTGCTAACATTACTCCAAGCGTACATTGAGAACTGAAGTTTGAGGTTAATTAGGAGTTCGTGTTATTGGTTATAAGTGATAATTGAGATTAACTTTATTCATTTATTCATTTCAGAAATATTTTGTATAAATAAAAAAAATATTGCGTACTTTTTCCGGATCCTACTGATATATCGATATTAACTACGGTATTACTAATTAAGACAGTGTTTGTAAAAAATAAAAACGACATCAAGATTTAGGTTAGAAATATTTAGTTGACATTGATGTTAACATTAATTGTTAATTATTGATCGATATCGCTGAATCTTGTAGAAATAAAGAAAGTGGTGAGACGTATGAATATTTATTAATTGAATTTATAACCCGGGGAAAAAAATTACAAAAATTTATCGACGCCGTGCCATCATCGTGGGTGACTTGCAATGATAAAAATAAAAAGTTTACCTGCCTATTTCCTCCAGAGCCATATATAAATTTTAATAAATTAATTAAAGAAACCTGATACAACGGGCAATAATAACAAGTACAATACTCAGATTGTGGATTCTAAAAAACCAAAGAGTTTGAAACCTAAAGCTAATAAATAAATTAAAATATGAGCATAAAATTAAAAATAATATGACATTTACTGTTTTATATATTTAAAATATATATAACACTATACAAGCAATGCTCAATATGTGATGTTTGTGTTGAGAAAAAAAAAATAATAAAAAATTTTTCTCTGTGAACGTTTTTTTAAACTTAAATTACCAAATCTACTCTAGCTAAGAATAAGCTTTATTTTCAACCTTGTAGTAAGCTAAATTGTCACTGCTTATGCAAGCTAAAACTGTAAGCATTATGTTAGCGATCCAGATCGTTACCAACTAACCTTGCACTAACCATAGTTTGCCAGCTAGTTTTAGGCTAAAACTGATAAAATTAGTCTAATACAAGCTAATTCCATTGATTACTTTCTACCTGGGTTAATATTTGGTATGTACCGGTACATGCGGGGACTTCTCTTATGTACCCACACCTACTTGCGAGGCCGTACTAATCGAATGATTATTTTTTTACTATTATTAATATTATCCTGGTACAAATATGCAATGAAGCACTTTCGTTACATAGGTAACAAGTACCTGCTGATATAACGAAACCTTGATCGAAGTTTTCGTGAATATAAATTAAATTTCGGTTTATTTTATAATGTACGTGTATTTACGGGGACTAGATACAATGACGTAAGCGTATTTACGAAGCAGGATAAATGCGTAAAATCGAGTCTGTTGCAGCGATGTACGTGTACTTGCGTGGCCCGCAATATCACAGCTATAGTAACGTCACTTCTTTCCGCTGCATTTCAAGTAGTTTAGAAGAAGACAATGACGTAATTCACGGAACTACGTCATCGAAACTAAGTTTATTTTGTCAACGCAGTGAAGCTTATTACAAAATTTTAGCGAAATTGATTGACACTTCTCTGTGTACAATTTTCCTTGTGAAAAGAATTTAGAAACAGATATTGCCGAGAAATGGTGATCTAAGGATCCTTATGACAGTAGTTAACCTACTTTAGCCGAGTATTTGATGAATAACATCAAATTAAAACTGAAAAAAAATTGACTGGAATTTTCTTTAGTATTTGGTATGTACCAGGACATGCAAGGACTTCTCTCGTCAACCTACACCTACTTGCGAGGCCGTACTAATCCAATGATTATTTTTATCGCCATTGTTGCTATTATCCCAGTACGAAAAATGCGATGACATATTCTTTTGACTGATGTTTGGTGAATATAGATTAAATTTCGGTTTATTTTGCAATGTACGTGTATTTGCGGTGACTATATACAATGACGTAAGCGTATTTACAAGGTCCGATAGATGCGTAGAATGGAGTCTGTTGCAGTGATGTACGTGTACTTGCGCGGCCCGCAATATCACAGCTGTAGTGACGTCACTTTTTTGCGTTACATTTCAGGTTGTTGAGAAGAAGACAATGACGTAATTCATGAAACTACGTTATCGTTACAGTGTACGTTAAACTCTACGATAAACTGTAAAAATATAGACTGGAATTTTTCTTTAATATTTGGTATGTACCGGTACATGCGGGGACTTCTCTTATGAACGTACACCTACTTGCGAGGCCGTACTAATCGAATGATTATTTTTTTACCTTTGTTAATATTATCCCGGTACAAATGCGCATTGACTCGCTTTCGTTATATCGGTAACAACAAGCTGCCGATATAACGAAACCATAAACGAAGTTCCCATGAATTTCAATTAATTTTAAGTTGAATTTATGATGTACGTGTATTTACGGGGACTAGATGCAATGACGTAAGCGTAGTTACGAGGTTCGATAAATGCGTAGAATGGAGTCTGTTGCAGTGATGTAGGTGTACTTGCGTGGCCCGCAATATTGCAGCTGTAGTGACGTCACTTTTCCCGTTACATTTCAGGTAGTTGCGAAGAAGATACTGACGTAATTCATGAAACTACGTTATCGATACTGTTTGTTTTATCAAGGCAATGGAGCTTTTTAGGTATCTTCAGGGTAATTGATTGTTACTTTTCTGTGTACAATTTCCCTTCTGAAAAGAATTTAGGAACAGACGCTGCTTAGAAGTGATGGTCTGTGACTTCTTATGGGATTAGTTAACTTTCTGGAGTGGAGTACTAATGAATGTCATCAGATTAAAACTGTAAAAATATTGACTGGAGTTTCCTTTAATATTTGGTATGTACCTGTACATGCGGGGACTTCTTTCATGAACGTACACCTACTTGCGAGGCCATACTAATCGAATGATATATTTTTTACCATTTTTAATACTATCCCGGTGCAAATACGCAATAATGCGCTTTCGATATCGGTAACAACAAGCTGCTGATATAACGAGAGCATGATCGAAGTTTCGGTGAATATAAATTAAATTTCGGTTTACGATGTACGTGTATTTGCGGGGACTATATACATTGACGTAAGCGTATTTACAAAGCTCGATAAATGCGTAGAATGGAGTCGGTTGCAGTGATGTACGTGTACTTGCGTGGCCCGCAATATCACAGCTGTAGTGACGTCACTATTTTCCGTTACATTTGAGGTACTTGCTTAGAAGACAGTGACGAAATTCAGGGAACTACGTCATCGAAACTGAGTTTATTTTGTCAACGCAGTGAAGCTTATTAGGTATCTTCAGGGCAATTAATGGTTACTTCTGTGTGTACAATTTTCTTTCTAAAAAGAATTTGGAAACTGATGCTGCTAAGAAATGATGGTCTGAGATTCCTTAGGCGATTAGTTAACTTTCTGTAGTTGAGTATTAATGAATGTCATCAGTTTAAACTGTATAAATATTGACTGAAGTTTCCTTTAATATTTGGTATGTACCTGTACATGCGGGGACTTCTTTCATGAACGTACACCTACTTGCGAGGCCATACTAATCGAATGATATATTTTTTACCATTTTTAACATTATCCTGGTACAAATACACAATGATGCGCTTTCGATATATCGGCAACAACAAGCTGCTGATATAACGAGAGCATGATGGAAGTTTCGGTGAATATAAATTAAAATTCGGTTAATTTTACCATGTACGTGTATTTGCGGGGACTGTATACAATGACGTAAACGTATTTACAAAGCTCCATAAATGCGTAGAATGGAGTCGGTTGCAGTGATGTACGTGTACTTGCGTGGCCCGCAATATCACAGCTGTAGTGACGTCACTATTTTCCGTTACATTTGAGGTACTTGCTTAGAAGACAGTGACGAAATTCAGGGAACTACGTCATCGAAACTGAGTTTATTTTGTCAACGCAGTGAAGCTTATTAGGTATCTTCAGGGCAATTAATGGTTACTCTGTGTGTACAATTTTCTTTCTAAAAAGAATTTGGAAACTGATGCTGCTAAGAAATGATGGTCTGAGCTTCCTTAGGCGATTAGTTAACTTTCTGTAGTTGAGTATTAATGAATGTCATCAGTTTAAACTGTAAAAATATTGACTGAAGTTTCCTTTAATATTTGGTATGTACCTGTACATGCGGGGACTTCTTCCATGAACGTACACCTACTTGCGAGGCCATACTAATCGAATGATATATTTTTTACCATTTTTAACATTATCCTGGTACAAATACACAATGATGCGCTTTCGATATATCGGCAACAACAAGCTGCTGATATAACGAGAGCATGATGGAAGTTTCGGTGAATATAAATTAAAATTCGGTTAATTTTACAATGTACGTGTATTAGCGGGGACTGTATACAATGACGTAAACGTATTTACAAGGCCCGATAGATGCGTAGAATGGAGTCTGTTGCAATGATGTACGTGTACTTGCGTGGCCCGCAATATCGCAGCTGTAGTGACGTCACTTTTTTCCGTTACAATTCAGGTAGTTGCGAAGAAGATAATGACGTAATTCATGAAACTATGTCATCGAAACTGAGTTTATTTTGTCAACGCAGTGAAGCTTATTAGGTATCTTCAGGGCAATTGATGGTTACTTCTCTGTGTAGAATTTCCTTTCTAAAAAGAATTTGGAAACAGATGCTGCTAAGAAATGATGGTCTGAGATTCCTTATGGGATTAGTTAACTTTCTGGAGTGGAGTACTAATGAATGTCATCAGATTAAAACTATAAAAATATTGACTGGAGTTTCCTTTAATATTTGGTATGTACCTGGGACTTCTTTCATGAACGTACACCTACTTGCGAGGCCATACTAATCGAATGATATATTTTTTTACTATTTTTAACATTATCCTGGTACAAATACGCAATGATGCGCTTGCGTTATATCGGCAACAACAAATTGCTGATATAACGAGAGCATGATCGAAGTTTCGGTGAATATAAATTAAATTTCGGTTAAATAAATGCGTAAAATGGAGTCTGTTGCAGTGATGTACGTGTACTTGCGTAGGCCGCAATATCACAGCTGTTGTGACATCACTGTTTTACTTTATATTTGAGGTACTTGCGAAAAAGTCAATGACGTAGGTCATGGAATTATGAAATTGAATTTTTTTAAATTATCCCTTCTTTGACCGTAAGTTTTAAATAAACATGTATTATTTCTTCAGACTATCGGTCTTAAATTTCTTTATTAGATTATTGTGTTGACGTTTCGACAACTAATACGTTGTCATCTTCAGAACCATATATAAAAAGCATTAATATTTTTAAGTATAACATATTTATATAATTAATTTCTAACATATTAACAATTATTTATATTTACCACTGATTCATTCTACTTAACATTGTTGTACATATTAACATAGTAATAATAACAATCTCAATATAATTACAGATGTTGGACAAACACTGTTTGAGAGACTATTACTGGAATTTGGTTATTACATATGTTATATAGTTAAGTGTAATAGTTATTATATATGAACCTCACGAAACTTATATTATTTTGCTATGTTTAATAAGGCTAAGCTATGTGTAAAACTAATATCAATGGCATTAAGAAGACGTCAATTGTGTCGGAATGTTTATAATGATAGCGGCCCAACATGCAACATTACATATAACGATCTGTACATTTCATATAATTCACAATTATGGGTATACATGCAGTAAACTTCGTTAATACGTGACTTATAATCATAATGTAGAACTATGTATGCAAACGTATGCCGGATGTACACCTCCAAACACGATATACACTTCGGCCTAATAAGTATACTTTCACAAACATATATATATATATATATATATATATATATACGGAGATTTTTCCTAGCTTTACCTAATCTCGTAATTACTGTTCAACAATTGTGTAGGGATTCTTAATGATTAGTTTATACACTCGTTCCAATAATTAGAATAATAAAGAATAACACGTAGGAAAAGAAAGGAAATTTTGTTGTTTCTTGGGTACAAAGTTGTCTAAATTTGTTTTTCAAGGTAAGATAAAGTCAATTTCTTTATTCCTTAAATAGTTTTAATTTTGGAGGATAATTCTTTATTTCCTTTTAAATGCCCTGTTGAAAATAATGACGTTATAAAATGACGTAACAAAATCACGTTACAAAATGACGTTTTTTTCTTACGTCATTGTCTGTGTCAGAATTTGGAACAAAAAAAGACGTAATTTTCTGACGTCATTATCGGGAATTAACGTCATTTTTCATGGGTGGGAATTTGTGTACATAATGAAGTGACGTTATTGGAAGGAAAAAGTTTTGCCTTTTAAATAAAATATCGTGTTTTTAATATTAATGTTTTATTTAAGACCAGTAAAACAGCACGAGTAAGGTATGCACTTTTATTATGAACAACTGACTTATTTTTATTTATTGAACACAAAAAGTTTCAGATCAAATTTCTGTTGTAAACTTGCATTTAACTAGCGAGTATGTCACGTACTAAGTTTTACTTCGTAAATTATCATTTAATGACTATAGAACACAAGTGACTTATTGTCATGTATCAAAGAAAAAAAAAGTTTTATATCACATTTTTGATAGTAGCATTGCAATAGGTAGTATTCGCATACTAAGTTTTAACTTTGAAAAATATAAGTATTGAATACTGACGTATTGAAATTTATAAAAAAAATTATTTAGAAATATCTTAGAAATGTAACCAATGGCTTTGAATATCTATAATAGTATCATTATTTATAATGTATTAATGACTTTAAAATATATTATGATATATTAATCATGTTTCACACACACACACACACACACACATTCTGATTCTTATTTTTTAGGAAAGAAAATTTATAATAATAATTGTTTTTGGTAATCGCTTACTATAATTTAGCATAAAACGTTAATAATATAGTTATACGTAACTAAAAAAGTAGAAATTATTCTAATCACTGATATTGGAGTCTTCACTCTCATTCTGGCTCTCTGAACCAGAATCATCATCTGATGAACTACTTAATATATCTTTATCCTCCTGTGTCTTCGATTTTAAAAATGATCTTCTTTCTTGGGATCAAGAGACACGGTAGTGTCTCGAGACAAGTTCATGTATGAATTGGGCGCGAGCGCTAACGTGTATCTTTTCTCGAAGCAACTAGGTGCGGGCACATGAAAAAGAGCCAAATCATGGTGTGTATATACACAGCTTTAAACTCCATACACTCAAAGGCATTCTGTCGCATCAGTGACAGCTCAAAATCGGTAAATTTGACGTAAATCTGAGAAGAAGTATCAGGAGTACATGAAACCAAAGAGCCATTTTGAAAACATTTGAAAATCGGTTAAACTGGCGGGATCACTTTAATAAAAGCGGTAAAATAGACGAAAATATGAGAAAAAGTATCAGGAGTACATGAAACCAAAAAGTCATTTTGAAAACATTTGAAAATCGGTTAAAGTGGCGGGATCACTTTAATAAAAACGGTAAAATAGACGGAAATTTGAGAAAAAGTATCAGGAGTACATGAAACCAAAGAGCCATTTTGAAAACATTTGAAAATCGGTTAAAGTGGCGGGATCACTTTAATAAAAGCGGCAAAATAGACGAAAATTTGAGAAAAAGTATCAGGAGTACATGAAACCAAAGAGCCATTTTCAAAACATTTGAAAATCGGTTAAAGTGGCGGGATCGCTTTAAAAGCGGTAAAATAGACGAAAACATTTAACCCTTTCGTTGCTGCAGACGACTAAAGTCGCTCTGCATAAAATGATGCCACCTTTCGTTGCTGCGGACGACTAAAGTCGCTCTGCATAAAATGATGCTACCGTTCATTGCTGCGGACGACTAAAGTCGCTCTGGCCAAAATGATGCCACCTTTCGTTGCTGCGGACGGCTAAAGTCGCTCTGCACAAAATGATGCCACCTTTCGTTGCTGCGGACGACTAAAGTCGCTCTACACAAAATGATGCCACCTTTCGTTGCTGCGGACGACTAAAGTCGCTCTGCACAAAATGATGCAACGTTTGGTTGCTGCGGACGACTAAAGTCGCTCTGCACAAAATAATGCCACCTTTCGTTGCTGCGGACGACTAAAGTCGCTCTGCACAAAATGGTGCCACCTTTCATTGCTACGGACGACTAAAGTCGCTTTGCATAAAATGATGCCACCGACGTACTACGAGCGACTGAAGTCGCTCTGCATAAAATGATGCCACCGACGTACTACAGGCGACTGAAGTCGCTCTGCATAAAATGCCTCCGACGTACTATGGACGACTGAAGTCGCTCTACATAAAATGCCATTGACGTACGATAGGCGACTACAGTCGCCCTTCAAAAAGTGTCAAACCAATTTTATTTCATTTTATTTCATTTATATTTCATTCAAATTTCACAAAAATTTTTGAAAAAGTATCAGGAGTACATAAAATCAAAGAGCCATTTCGGAAACATTTGAAAATCGGTTAAATTCAAAGTTCGCTAGGCCCTAGGCATTCAAATATGATCTGTTTTGTTTTCCGGAATATCCAAATGACGAAAAATTTACCTTACTGACGCACGTTATGTATTGTTTTATTTTTTTTTATTATCTCGAAATATAAAGCCGATAATAATAATTTGCAAAAAGGAGACAAATCCTCCTCAAAAAACACCTCTGGTGCAAAAAATTGAGACAAGTTCATGTATAAACAGTAGTATCTCTACAAAAAGCAGATCTGATAAAAAAAAGTCCAAAAAATTTCAAATTGACACGAAACATCCAAAAATAAAAATTTTGAAAATCTTCAACCAAACAAAGTAGTTAAATCCGATAATAATAGACAAGTTCAAATTTTCCATTATATCCATATGAATTTTGAAAAACTTCGGCCAGATAAAGTTGTTAAATCCGATAACATTAGACAAGTTCGTTTTTTCCATTATGTCAATACGAATTACTTTGGACCAAAAGTTCACAAAAGTACCTAGTACTCTCCACTTCATTTGATTTGTCAATTTCTTCCATGTACATGTGGTAATTAAAACAAAACGGAAAGAATTTTTTCTGTTTACGTGATTAGAACCGGTACTGAACTTGTTGGGCCCAGAATGCGGTAAAATTAAATTACATTTTAAGATATTTATTGCTTGTTCTTTGAGTTCGGGCCCGACAAGTTCAGTACCGGTTCTAATCACGTAAACAGAAAAAATTCTTTCCGTTTTGTTTTAATTACCACATGTACATGGAAGAAATTGACAAATCAAATGAAGTGGAGAGTACTAGGTACTTTTGTGAACTTTTGGTCCAAAGTAATTCGTATTGACATAATGGAAAAAACGAACTTGTCTAATGTTATCGGATTTAACAACTTTATCTGGCCGAAGTTTTTCAAAATTCATATGGATATAATGGAAAATTTGAACTTGTCTATTATTATCGGATTTAACTACTTTGTTTGGTTGAAGATTTTCAAAATTTTTATTTTTGGATGTTTCGTGTCAATTTGAAATTTTTTGGACTTTTTTTTATCAGATCTGCTTTTTGTAGAGATACTACTGTTTATACATGAACTTGTCTCAATTTTTTGCACCAGAGGTGTTTTTTGAGGGGGATTCCCAAATCTCGTCTGTATTTATTTATTTTTAACTCTCCATCTTTTTTCTCTTTCTTTGTTTTTGCCTCACGAGATATTTCTTTTTTTTCGTAAAGAAAGTGGGTGTAACCTCCTATAAGTAAAAACAAAGTGGATTAAAAATACTTCCTAATTTAATCGATGCAGTATAACATAAATGTTATTACTTTTTAAGCATTTCGACCACGTTTCGAAATACCCATCGAAGAACGAGGGATGGAAAGTCGAGGGCGAATCCCTGTACCGTTACAGGCCGAATTCGTTCCTCGATCTCCTCGTACCGGACCTAAACGCTTGGAAGCTGGTTGTACCTCCTGCGACGCGGATCGATATCCTGAGGGAGGTACACGATGAGCCACAAGCGGGTCATCTAGGTGTTGCGAAGACGTACTTTCGGGCCGCCGAAAATTATTATTGGCCCGGAATGTACGTCGACACTCTCGATTATGTTCGAAGGTGCGACATTTGCCAACGAGGCAAGGTCGACCAAAAGGCTCCAGCGGGTCTGATGGGCAAACGAAGTGTCCATGGCCCCTGGAAAGTCGTTGCTGCGGACGTTATGGGACCGTTCCCACGCAGCAAATCGGGATACGCGTACGTGCTCGTATTCCACGACTTGTACACTAAGTGGATTGAGTGTGTGCCGTTGAGAGTGGCGAACGCCAAATCGGTAGAAATGGCGTTCGAAAAACATATAATGTATCGATGGGGATGTCCGGATATCTTTCTTTCGGATAACGGAACGGAATTCGTTAACCGAAAGTTGATTGTATTCCTAAAAGCGCATGGGATACATTTTGCGACACTACCGACATATCATCCTCAGGCGAATCCAGTGGAGAGGATGAATCGAGTCGTGAAGACAATGATAGCATCGTATGTCGAGGGAAGTCATCGCAATTGGGACGAACATTTGCATCAATTTCAGTTTGCATATAATACGGCGGTGCATAGCACCTTGAAAATGAGTCCCGCGTTTTTAAATTTTGGTCGACTTCCCTCGCCACCACGATTTGTTCGAAGGATCCTGGAAGGGAACGTTAAAATCCCTGTCCAGGACGCGAAAGAGTGGACAGAACGCATGCTCCACATGTCCGAGCTTCACGACTTGACGCTCCAGTACCTGGAAGAGGCCCACGATAAGCAGGCGAAATATTACAATCGTGGGAGACGTGATATAACGTACTCGGTAGGCGATCTCGTCTGGAAGCGTAATCGAGTGCTGTCGTCAGCTTCGCAGGCCTTCTCCGCGAAGCTCGCGCCGAAATTCGACGGTCCGTATACCGTCTCGAAGGTTCTCTCGCGTACTACGTACGAACTCCAGAACCAGCATGGAGTTACGATCGGAAAACAACATATTTCCGATCTAAAACCCGCGCGCGTCGATTTCGAGAACTCACGTACGCCGGTATCGGGAACGAATGAAGAGACGCCGGAAAAGAGCAAACCGTCAGGGACGGACAAACGCAAACGAGGCCGTCCTCGAAAATTTACCGCGAATCGCAGTTTACCGGGGCGGGAAATTCAAATCGAGGCTACCGCAGGGACCTCGTCTGACCCTCCGACCGAACGTCGGTATAACCTTAGGCAAAAGAAGGGTAGGGTCGATTCTTGAGAAGAGGGTTACGAACGTGTAATATCTTAGTAAAAATAGATCGAATCGTACGTCTAATTTTACCGTCCACCGATCCTAACCGTATTCCTTATAACCCTTCGTAAGAAAACGACTCGTAATGTACTTATTGATCTGTGAATAATGTTAATTTTACAGTTTTCTTTAGCGTAACTTCAGTGACTATGGCCGATTGCATAGGTTACTAAGTCCGAATAGTTGGCAGACATGATTGACCCCTAATCGAGCACGGGTGGGGTTCGCAACGGGGAAGTTTTGACGCTCGTTCGGGTTCAGTGGGGGCGCTCCGCTTGACCCGGGGGAGCTGTTGGCTAAGGAGGGGGGAGTTTGTGATAGAGAACACGGATTCTCTGTCACAAAAGTCCCGGACTCCGAAAAACCGTTTTCTTTCCTCGTTCGCGACGCGTGATTAATAAATACATTTACGTATCCATCGATCAGCATGGATCGATCGAATTATCGTCCAACACGGAAGTCAACAAACTCTTAGGTTAAGTTGATCCGCGGTGTAAGAGCGAAATCGAATCATGTATATTATTAATCAAATCATGTATATTGCGACATCTATTAAGGAATAGGTTTAGGATAAGAATCGCGAGATCGATAAGAGCGATCGTTCGAAGGGGCGAAGTTCGGCGATTATGAGACACGTCGCGACATCCGTCGCTACCGATACGAATTACCATTTCGAGCACGTGGGAGCTCCGTAACCGAAGCGACTGAGGAATGACGTCATCAGTGAAGAGGGACCACGACGGTCATCTACGACGCTGAATCGAGCATCGATACCGGCCGGGGATCATTCCAGGGAGTCATCCAGGCCCCGGCTGAGAACCACAAATCGAGGGACGATTTCCTGCAGGTTACGGGAATCGCCCTCGATACGAATTCGAAAGGAACATGGGGTTCCCTCCGATCCAGAGATCGTCGATCGATTCGAGGGGTGCACGTGACCCCTCGCAGCCAATCAGGAGGCACGAAGCCTCCCCACTCGACGGAAGACGCCGGAGACGACACCGGAGTCTTCACTTCTGTGCTGGACGCTAACCGAGACGCTTGGCAATCCGAAACGGGCGAAAACGAGAGCCGAGAACGGCACCGAAAGAGAGAGAGAACGAGAGAGCCGTGTCCGAGCCGAGACCGAGAACTCGAGGAGGGAAAACGCAGGAGTTCCGGCGACCTGGGAGTCATCGTGAGTCCCCCACGGCTATCTTTTTTTATTAAACGAATTCGAGCGAGCTCAGGGATTGAGCCACCCAAGTCTTGCGGGTGGCCCTCTCCGAGCGAGCTCCCATTACGTGCTCGACCCCAGCTGTCTCGAAGGGGCCGACAGGACTTCGTCCCCTTCTAGTTCTTTTTTTTGCTTAGTTCTTTTTTGCATTTCTATAGTATTTCTTTTTATTATTATTATTGAATATATTTATTTTCATTTATTTTTCTTCGTGTCGTTTTCTAACGAACCCTCCCCTCTACCATTCTCGCCACCTGAGCTGGTCGACGCGGTGCATTGCACCTGGCGCCCGCGACCTGGATTCCTTTCCTTCTTAGAAGATTTTCAGGTGATAAGAAGTGACGTGACAGGGGTTACGGTCCCCTGTCTTAGGATAGCGAGATCCACGTCACAACGTATAAAAGCATCAAAGGGGGTTTGGCGACCAGTGAAAATGACCAAATTGATACATATACTATACATATAACCCGATTCTTACAGATTTATAATTTTCAACAATAATAATTTTTTTGATCGTTTTTTGTAACCAAATTTTATTCTATAATAATTTCTATCGTATGAAAATCTCAAGTTGGAATGAAATTAATATAAATATCAACAAATGCAATTTGTCGGTGTTTTTGGATTTTATTAATTTTCGAAATTTCATTAGTCGTGTTTAAAATTTTCAACAATTATGCTTGTTCGAATATCAGTATTATAATACAAGTATTATTCCGAGACAAGGAAACTTGTAGAAAAGCTTGATGCTGGCAGAAAAATTAAAAGTTGTAAGTTATACTATAGCTGAACGTGCACTAAAATCAATGGAAGAATATCCTATTTTGATAAACAATCCATAACAATAATAATTAATAATTGAATAAATATCGGAGTATAATAAATATTATTCCGATACTCGACCTTGGCATAATTGTTGATGATTTCAACAACTATTAATGAAATATTACATGAGATTTCCAATTTTTTGGTATATCGCATAGTTGTTAATAATTTTCTGACGCGATTTGTTTGGCAATTTTTTCCAGAAGTGCGCCGCCATTTTGTCCAAAGGCGGTGCGTTTCCGGCAATTAGGCGTGGAAAAATGTTCGCGTCTTCGCAAACACGCTGCACAGCCCCCATTTTCAACATGATCGCTTCAAAAAAAAGTGGCGTAGTTTGTCTTATTTTTGGTCTAACCTCTTAAATATATTGTAAAAAGTAAATTATACTTGTAGAAAAAGAAGATCATATCTGCAATTTTTCCTGAGAATAATTTGAACGCTTCGTACATCCGTCGAAAAACGTAGCAAAAGAATTGGTCTAAACAGAGAATTAAAAAAAAAAATTTTAACTCGTGTTAAGGAGGTTATCGTGATTTGTAATTTTCTTAAGAATTTATTAAAAATTTGGGGGATTCTAAGTAACTGCTACTGGTCTTGTTGAAAAAGGAAGAAATGAAAATATATATTTAACAACAACAATACGGACCAAGAAAGAATTTTTCAATTTCAAACTTTTATTAACACGTTGTTGTGCATTATGTAGGAGCTCTTGAAAGTCGGCGTTCATCGTGTATAATATATGTATAAGTGTGCGTGAATACGGATTAACCGCAGGATTGTGTGCGCGACTCGAGACTGTAAACAGAAGAAAGAGTGGTGTGTATGTGTATGTGCCGTTAATTTTAAAAGTGACCCAAGTCCATTTTTTAGTTTTTTGTTAGGGTTTACTTTACCAACATGTGCCCCTTGATGTAAATTTTTATAAAAAAAAATTTTGGACAATAACAAAACTATGGATTTAGGCCACTCTGAAAATAAAGTGTTGATATGTACGAATATACGTGCGCTTGTGACTTTCGGCTCAAAATTTTCAAGTTTTGGTAGGTAGCACGATTAAATGAAATTCGTGTAAAAAGAGAATTACGTGTACTTACCTCCGTCTACTTTCAGGATCATAGGAGCACGGCGAAATTACATGGATTGTGTGAGTTCCTGTTGTACCCAAGCAAAACTCGTACACGGTACGTAAAGCGAACGAAGGATACACTTTTTCTAATTCCGTTAACATTTTTTTATTTTCGCATAATTTGCCGTACGCGTCCCTCGAAGATATTTTAAATATAGCATTAACTTTGAAAGCATCTAAATGCTTCGAAACAGCTATGTACGAGTCGTAATCTATACTTATATTGTCGACATCCGAGGGATCTTTTATCGTTTGAAATCGCAAACGCATCTTTTTCTTCTATCGTTGCAACTCTTTTTTCTTTAATAAACACGTTTTACAGATACGCGATTCGATTTGGGTATCGAAACTGTCGAAGAAACGGAAATTGAGGATTTATAGTACGGCGAACGTAAGGCAGTTTCGACGACTGTAATGAAACAAAAGACCCGTTGAAATTGTTGTGACATTTGCTTCTACAGTTGTAAGGAAGGGAGTACTATCGGTACGTAGCTAGTCAAGCGAGTGTTAAGCCGCATTTGACATGAGCAGTATTTCGATGTTTTGCTAAAAAATAGCCCAAAATTAAGAAAATTGAAATATATATGTATTTTTTGTGGAAATTACTTTACTCGCGATTATTGTATATACTTTCGTTGGCATCGATGAGGGTCGGTGAAAGGAAAAGGCGCGAGCCTGGGGTAGTAGGCGTGTCGCTTGTACTCCACGTTTGTTGATATCTTCTCCCCTCTTTGTCTATTCGAAGAAACAACTACTAGCGTGGTTGGCTTGTATTATTTCAACGGAATTTTTTTCTCAACGTTTTTATGTCATGTCTTGCAAACCAACGACTCCAACGTCAGTTTTGTGTTTGCATTGAAAGGAGCGATATCGCAGCCAAAAGTCTTGAAGAAATCATCGTAGCGAGAAACGAGTGGAAGATGTCTGAGGTATGTACGCACTAGTTGCATAATGAAAAAAATTGCCACCAGGTTTTCTTTTTACGAGCAAAACCCTAACAAATTTCTTTCTTTTACAGGATACATCAAAACGCCCGAAACATGAGGGTGCTACGGAGTCCGACGACTACGACGACGACGACGACGACGTCGTCATGTTTCGTCCTCGGCAGGAGCAATTGCCGGTCGGGCGTCCCAACGTTGCCTCGACGAGCATGGCCGCAAGCATGCTCCGGGTAGCCGAGCAATTTGAACGATCGGGGAACATGGCGAGGTACCGTAGGTCAAGAAGGACATTCACGCGTGCTCAGGACACCCTGTACATGAGACACCTCCTGCAGGATTGTAATTGGCGAAAATGCAAGGGTTTGACGGTGAGTGATTTTTGTTTATATAATATTTTCAGAATTTTAATAAATTTTTTTATAAAAATAGTCAAGTTTGAAAAATTTGTATTTCCTTCATTTTTTTATATTTTGTAGTATCTACCGAAAAACCCTTCCCGGTAAATTTTGCTATTTTTTTAATCACCCGTTTAAAAGATGTATAATTTTCAAGAAAATAGTTTTTTTGGCGTTTTTTGCCGATAAGTATTTCAATAGTGATCCAAATTGAAACTTTGTTTTTTGAAATTTTTGTTTTTTCATGTAGGGGAAGATCGGGTAAAGTGGATACCCCGGGCAAAGCGAATACTCCCTATTTTTCCTAAATTATTCGTTGGCTTATTTTCTGCTTTCAGATATACCGCGAATTGATCGCTCTGTACCCGGAGGAATTTGGTGACTTTACGGACTACCAAATGAAATATCGACTGCAAGTGTTGCTGGGTAGGAGAGAGTATCTCAAGTCCATCATTTTTGATAGCGGAGAGCCCACAGAGAGGGAGATGACATCCTTTTATGACTTCATTAGGGTTTTGCGAAGATTCGCAACTCGCAGCGATCATCGCACGGCACGGGTGAGTGGAAATAATTGTGAAAATATCATCGCGGTTGATTTCTACGTCGCGATATGACTAAACGAAATGTCTCTTTGTTGCAGCTCGCGTCACGGGAGCGTCGGCCAGAGGGTGGTCGGCCAGAGGGTGGTGAGCCAGAGGGTGGTCAGCCAGAGGGTGGTCAGCCAGAGGGTGGTCAGCAGGAGCGTCCGCGGGAGCGGGAATAATCCGCCGGGGGTTTTGATTTGGGGGGGGTTTTGATTATAATATTAATAAAAAAGTTAAATTTGTATTTCGTTGTTTCCTAATAATAATAATAATAACAAAATATTTTTCAGAACGCGGAAATTTTTTTATTTTAATCTTAGAACCCTCATAACAATAATAATAATAATAATTAAAAAAATAAAGAATATTAGTTTTCTTTTCTATTAGATACTAGAGTTATTTATATATAAAATTCAAGTGATTTATGTGAGTTAATGGATGTATGATTATTCTATTTCATGTGGTAAGTGTATTAAAGTAGTTTGGTATATTTGGCTGTCGATTATGTAGTGATTGTTGTTATTAGTAAATAGCGGTTGAAGATTCTACTGCCTTATCGACGACAGTAGTAACGACGATTCGAATGTTGGTAAAGTAGTTATTACGAGTGGTAGGGTTTTCCAGGTTTTTTTCTCTTTTCGAAGCTTTTTCGGGAGATCCGTTTGCCAGGGTTTTGCTAGGGTATTCGCTAGTATGTAACGTTTTTCGAGGGACCCGTTTGTTGTAGGAATTTCATGTGGTTTTGCTGTAAAAAAAAACGCGTTCAAAGTTTTATCAACATTTTAATCTTTGAAATGTTTCTTTACCTCTAACTTTTTAACATGTTTTCCACTATGAATCAAATGGCATATCGTAAAAAAAAAAGCTTGGAATTATGAAAGGAACACGCTAGGGTTCTGCTGGAATTTTCTGTCAATTTTTTAAAATTTATAAAAATTTTGAAAAAAAATTTTTTGTAACTGCGTCAAAAAAATTTGAAAAAATTCTGGAATATTCCTTGGCAAATTCCAAGCACTTTTTATTCTCGACTTTTTTTTCGAAAAATTAATAGTTTATTAGTTTAAGCGTCCGATAGATATGAAGCAAAATAAATGTAGACTTTCCCGTCAATACTGGGTTTTTCCATAACGGCAAGGCGCCAGAACATTCTCGATTCTTGAAATGGAATATTGCGACGGTTGGAAAGTGACGCCTGAAGCGCAAAATTTTTGCTATGTATTCTTGAATTTTTTTCTCGGAAACCATGTAACATTTCTTTTACGCTATAAATCAAATGGCATATTATTTTTATGACACTAAAGTATCATTTTAACGAAAAACAATCGATTTTTGGAAAATTCTAGAGTAGTTTTACCTCTCAAGTGCCGTAGCTGCTGTATTTCTCAACCGATTTTAACGAATAAGGTCTGATTTGAAAGAAAAATAAATTTTGTACGAGATGACTTTTTTAAAATTTCTAAAGAATTATGATTTCAGTAAAAAAAATCGATACGAAATATGTGCCTCAATTTATAATTGAATAAATATCGGAGTATAATAAATATTATTCCGATACTCGACCTTGGCATAATTGTTGATGATTTCACCAACTATTAATGAAATATAACATGAGATTTCCAATTTTTTGGTATATCGCATAGTTGTTAATAATTTTCTGACGCAATTTGTTTCTCAATTTCTTCCAGAAGCGCGTCGCCATTTTGTCCATGGGCGGTGCGTTTCCAGCAATTACGCCTGGAAATATGGACGCGTCTTCGCGAACACGCTGCACAGCCCCCATTTTCAACATGATCGCTTCAAAAAAAAGTGGCGTAGTCTCTCTTATTTTTGGTCTAACCTCTGAAATATATTGTAAAAAGTAAATTATGCTTGTAGAAAAAGAAAATCATATTTGCAATTTTTCGTCAGAATAATCTTAACGCTTCGTACATCCGTCGAAAAACGTAGCAAAACAATTGGTTTTTATTCCTTCAATTTTGTTATATTTTCTAGTACCTACCGAAAAACCCTTCCTGGTAAATTTCGAGATTTTTTTCATTACCCGCTCAAAACAGAATGAAAAATAGTAATTATATGTAGAAGGCTCACTACCGGATCGGGCTTAAAAGTTGCGGAACGGATACAAGTTTAGAATAGAAAATGTTGAAGAAAATCGAAGGATACGGGCAGTTTTTTACAAAAAACAACACGATTGAAAACTTAAAAGTAAAAAATATTGATTAAAAACACTTGAAATCTTTTTTTGGTATTTTTTTCTGTAAGGGCCATCTAAAAACGAAAATTAAAAAAAAAAATTGAATTTCGACCATTATTAGAAAAGTTGTGAGCAAAAAACCACAAAAAACAGCGCTTTTGTTGAAAATTGGATTTTTTTTTTTTGGCCAGTGATGAAAAAAATCTCAAAATTTACCAGGGTTTTGCTGGGGTTTTGCTAAAAAATACTACAAAATTGAGAAAATTCAAATATACATGTATTTTTTGTGTTGAAATATACATTATTTTATATATTTTCGTTGGCATGGATGAGGGGCGGTATGCTGAAAAAAAACGGCGCCAGCCTGGGGTAGTAGGCGTGTCGCTATCTTCTCCCCTCTTTGTCTATTCCAAGAAAGAACTACTAGCGTGGTTGGCTTGTATATATATTTCAACGGAATTTCCCTCTCCCCTTCTAGCGATTGCAAGGACTGCAACCTCAGCTTTTTGGGAACCTTGAAAGTAGTAATTTCGCAGAAAGTCAGGAAATAAATAGTTGCAGAAAGATCTGAAAATGTCTGAGGTAAGTACGCACTAGTTGCGTTAGGACAAAAATTGCCGCCACGTTTTTTTTGTACGAGCAAAATCGTAACAAATTTCTTTCTTTTACAGAGACCATCAACTTGCAAAAATTGCGCACCGCTTCGGCAAAAGAGTGAGCCGACTTCGGATTCGGACGACGAAGTGGTTCTATTGGAACCCCGGGAAAACGTCCCGATGCCGGTCCGACGCCCCGATGGTGATTCCGCGACGCTGATGGAGAAGATGATGGCGGTTGCTGAAGAAATTGAACAATCGGACATCCCAAGATACAGGAGGTCCGTGATTAGGTTCACGCGAGCACAGGACACGTTGTATTTGCAGCACTTGCTAGAAAAATCGAATTGGCGCAAATGTAAAGGTTTGGCGGTAAGTAATTTTTGTTTATTTTAAATTTTGTTTTTCCTATATTTCGATATTGTTAATTTTTTTATTTTTCGTAGTATCTGTCGAAAAACCCTTCCCGGTGGGGTTGTGATATTTTTTTAATCACCCGTTTAAAAGACGTGAAATTTTCAAAAAAAACAGCTCTTTTTGCTAGGGTTTTGCCGATAAGTTCATCAATAGTTATCCTAATTGAAACTTTCTTTTTTTAAATTTTTGTTTTATTTCGCGTGGTATGCCCCATATATTCTATTAATTTACAATTATGCTTATTTTCTTGTTGCAGCTTTATAGACAATTGATGTCCAAATACCCGGAGGAATTTGGCAATTACACCGTCCACCAACTGAAACACCATTTGCAAGTTTTGCTGGCGAAAAAGGAGTACTCGATGTCGCTGATTTTTGGTGAAGCGGTGGAACCAACGCAGCAGCAAAAATTGCGTTTCGATGGTTTTTTTTGGAATCTCACGAGATTTGCGATCAGGAGTGATCATCGCACGGCACGGGTGAGGAAAAATATTTTAAAAAATATCATTGCGAATTATGATTTTTGTGTATATGCGATAAAATTAAAGACAATGTTTCTTTTTTGTAGCTGGTGCCACGGGCAAGTGAACAGCAGCAGCAGCAGCCTGAGCAACAGCAGCCCGAGCAACAGCGGGAACAGGACGGTCGGCAGGATGGAGAGTAGCGTGTTTTTAAACGGTTTTATTGTTTTTCGTACTAATATGAAGAAAAAAGTGAAATTTATATTTTTTTACGATGTTGTAATGCTTGTATAACAATAATAATAATACTAATGTTGAAATAATAATAATAATAATAATAATAAGATATTTGCAGAATGCGTACATTTTTTAAAATTTCAATCCACTGTAACCCTGATAACAATAACAATAATAATTATAATAATAAAGAACAATAAAAGGCGCTATTAATGTATTTTTGAAAGAATGATTACTAATTGATACTATTTCAATAATGAATTTTAAAAAAATTAATAATTGGGGAAATGTTGATTATAAATTTTATTTAAAATGAATAATGGAAAATTTGTAATTTAAATAATTTGCAAGCCTGGTATTAAAGTCGTTGGGTAAGTAGTCGGCTGTCGGTAATGTAGTGAGTTATTGGTAAATTGCCGTCAAAGATTCTATTGTCTTATCGACGACAGTAGTAACGACGATTCGAATGTTGGTAAAGTAGTTATTACGAGTGTTAGGGTTTTCCAGGTTTTTTTCTCTTTTCGAAGCTTTTTCGGGAGATCCGTTTGCCAGGGTTTTCCAGGGTTTTTTGTCTTTTTGAAACTTTTTCGGGAGATCCGTTTGCCAGGGTTTTCCAGGTTTTGGTCTCGTTTTAACGTTTGTCGGGAGATCCGTTTGCCAGGGTTTTCCAGGGTTTTGTTCTCTTTTCGACCATTTATCGGGAGATTGTATCTTATTTATTGTATTATGCATTATTTTAATAATGAATTTTTCATTTAATTACATGAAACATTTTTCATTGAAAAGTATTTCAATTAATCATTTTCTTGAAAATGCATTGATATAATTTCCTTGATTAATAATTGTTTGTTGAATGAATAATTGAAAAAATTCAATTAATGCATCATTAAAAAAATTGTAATTTTGTATGGTTTTATTTTGCGCATTTTTTATCAATTAATTGAAAAAGATCCATCTTGATTTTCCTAAAAAAGAAGGTCCCTTAAAAAAGTGGCAGAGTTACCAGAACATTTAATTATTTGATTTTGAAAATTAAAAAAATTTAATTATTGCATTTTTGAAAAAATGATTAATTAAGAAAAATGTAATTATTGCATTTTTGAAAAAATTAACAAAATTTAACAAAAATTGTGAATGATTAATTAATACTATTTCAATAATGAATTTTTAAAAAATGTAACGATTCGAGAAATTATTAATTTTCTTACTTTTATTTACAATGAAGAATGGAAATTTTGTAATTTAAATAATTTGCTAGGGTTGGTATTAAAGTATTTTGGTATAAATGTGGCTGCTGTCAATAATGTAGTGATTATTCTTATTAGTAAATTCCGATTAGTAGATTGTAGCTTATCGACACAGTAGTAAAAGTTTGAGTGTTGGTAAAGTAGTTGTTACGAGTGCTAGGAAATTCTGGTTGACGATTTCTACTTTGCCGATAATTGATATTAACAATGAATATTATTATAGATAATTGATATTATTATTATTATAGATAATTGATATTAACAATTGATAACAACGAGTCTTACATCCCAATTATATTTTTACAACAATTCAGTGGGATATAATAAAACGAAGTAGTATTAATTAATCATTAATTTTGCAAAAATGCATCAGTCGAATCTTAAAAAATTATTAATTGATAAAAAATGGCAAATGAAACAACCGTAAAAGCCAGATTCTCGTAGCGCACTCAACAACAATTACGAAAACTGTGGTCCAACATGAAGTTCGAACGCAAAAAATCGCTTACAAAACAGAGGGAAGTATTTGATACCGTCGAGAGTGTGCCCGAATCACAAAAATGTGATAGCGATATTGTTCAGGCGCCGGGCAGGTTTTCTTCCAATTTGTCGGACACGGAATTTGAAGGTAAATTGTTTTCATAAATACCGTTATGATTTTTTTCCTTCTCAAACGAATTTATAATTTTGACTTTGCAGAACGTCGCAAATCGTTGATTTCAAACGGAATGAGGAATAGCGTTGGAAGGAATGAAACACACAAAGAGAATATAAGCGAAGCGCTCCCTGTGACGCGAAATTCTGCTATCGATAATAGGTCAGAAATTGAAATGGAAAATATAAATAACAGGAAAGAATTGGAAGGTGTTTATTCTTTTACATTCCGTTGGTATCAAAGTAGATTACGTATCCAAAAACAATTGAAATGTTCGTGTTCCATCGCTTTTTATACAATTGTTATCAAATAACTATCATCGCCGAAGCGATTGGAAATGTACAGTTCTCCATCATGACAACAAATGTACAAGTTTGTTTCTTGTTTCGCATTAGGTTCGAATGTGGATCCAGCGACCGAGGGTAACTCAAAAGATGGCAAGTTTGAAGTGTCGTCCAGCCAGATTCACACAGGTAATGTATAACAGCGTCGAGATAAATGATCAAGTTGTACAAAATTACATCGAGCACAAATATCTTGCGATTTATTGTGAATTCAGAATTTCAAGAAGATAGAGTCGATTCATCGTCGACAAATGAATGTGCCGCCCATGAAAAACACCAAAACAAGGAAGACTCGGTAGCGCAAGTCCCAAAAAGCAATTTCATTATCCGGTCTGCATTTACAGGTAAAACGATGTGTCAGTTGAAATTGACACAAATTGAATATCGTTAGGTTTAGGTTCATCAAAAATATGAATAGTATTTATAGAGATGGACACTTTTTTCTGTACAGGTGGAAGCAAGTCATCGGAAATAAGCAAAAGGGAAGAGGCAAATTCACATTTCAAGGTGAACAATGTAAAACAATTAAAATTAATACGACTGCGATTAAGAATACAAAACGAAGAAAAATTGGCTGAATTGAAGAGAAAAAGGGCACAAGATTTGTACAATGTTCACATCGAAATTCAAAAAGACACCGCTGAACTGGAGAAAAAAAGGGAACAAGAGATGTACGAACTTCGAAAACAAGGAGAAAAGGAAATGATAAAGATCAAAATAGAACATCAAAAGAGGATGAATGAGATTGCTGTTCGACATTTGTTATTGAAAAACTCGTTAGAGATCGAAGAAATTAAAAGAACTTTAAAACTATGCAAAAAATAACGTTTCTTTCAAGAATATTAGAACTGTGTGTGTATGTGTTAAGTGTCAATAAAAAATAGTACATTACGATACAAGGCCAGAAAGTTGTATTTTCTGGCGTGCGATGATTTGACGGCCGAGGCGAAGCCGAGGCCGTCATATCGCACGCCAGTGAACACAACTTTATGGCCGAGTGTCGTATAGTACTTTTCTTCACTCCCCCCTCGAAAGTACGCTAATAATCAACTAATTACAAATGATACAGTGGCAGCTTTTTTTCTGCTGTATGTGGACAGGGACAGCAGTCGACGAGGCCCGCCCGACATTTGCAAAGCCGAGGCGTAGCCGAGGCTTTGCTGGTCGGGGGCGGGCCTCGTAAAATAAATGCGTTAATTGCATAAAATGATTTATTTTTAAAAATCATTTAAGCAAAAGAACATTCAGATAAAAAATTAGTATAACCTGTAACCAAACATGTCACAATATAATACCAGAAATAGTATTAACTGAATGTACATGTATAATGCTTTTACCTTTGTCAAAAGATATGTCTGATCTGGAGCTTCAGAAATGAACTGTATAATTTGATCCCATTTGAACACAAACGCTTTCTTAGGCTGGTAACCTTTACTAAGGTTTTTTAAAAGGTTCTTCAATTTATAAAATTTTGAAATATCACAATCTTCATGTGAGTTCAAAGTGGAACGTAGCATGCTCCATATACTCCATAAAGTCGGTGGTTGTACTTTATTTTTCATCTCATTAAAATAAACTATAAGATTGTTTTCGATAGAACTGGATAAAGAAGTTTCATTGTCTTTTTGCCATTGTTTGAAAGTTTTGTACACTAATAAATATCTGTCAGACGACTTCTTTGGTAACGAAGCTGTTTGAACGATTTTTATTTCTTCAACGTCAAAGTTGTTTAAAATTTCCTCTTCTTCAAAAGATTCATCCGATGACGACATTTTGACTTAACTGTTGAGACAACTGCGCATGACAGCACACGTTAGTCTAACAAGCCAATCAGAGCCTCGAAACCAAAAAAGTCCAGATTCAGGCTGTAAATAAATGAATGTGTTTCGAGGGGGGGTCCCATGAAGCGAAAGAAGTACTTTCGAGGGGGGTGTGAAGAAAAATCATTTTTTCAAGACTTCCTCTCTGTTTTCATCAAATAAACGGTCGATCATCATTTGGCGGGCGATGAATCCACTTCGAGCTTCGTTTACGTGAATATTCCCAAAATCGTTTTCGGATTCTTCTCTGGTTTCCAATTCCTCGTCGTCGTCGTCGTCGTCGTCGTCGTCGTCGGGAAGTTTATCGTTGTAAACCAAGGCCAGATTGTGCAGTACCGCGCAAGCAACGATAATTGCAGTGGTACACTCCAATTTAGTCCCAAGACCCTTTCGAAGACAGGGAAATCTTCTTTTCCATACCAGATATGCTTTGTCAACGATAGCTCTCGTTCTGTGTAATATCGCATTGTAGCTTAAAAAACAAGAAATCGTTTTATTAAGTACATATACAGGGTGTGCGGTGTAAGTTGTCGAAGCCGAAAGGTGGCGGTGGGTGACGACAAACCGGGTGGATCGGGTCATTTGGCATTTTTCGAAATTCGCAATAATTACCGAGTTATTCATTAAAACGTGCCAGCCAATCGGAACGTCTCCCGGGGGTGCCGCTACCACATCACGGTAGCGGCAATGGAAATGCAAATAACGGCAATAAATGCCAACAACAGAATGGGAAACTAAATTCAAAACAATTCTCCCCTTGTTGCGTGAAACCATGACGATAATTTTTTCAGCGCGATGATGTAGCAGCACCCCAGGGAGACAAAAATTTAATGCCTTACCCACCGAACCGAACGTCATACTGGCGATTAGGCGTTTTGATTGGCTTGGCACGTTTTAATGAATGACTCTGTAATTATTGTGAATTTCAAAAAAATGGCAACCGACTTTTCCACTCCGCTTGTCGTCACCCACCGCCACCTATCGGCTTTGACAACTTACACCGCACACCCTGTATAATATAATATTTGAATAGTGAACAAATATAATGGAACGTACCATTCTTGATCCTGAGTTTCAGGCTTCTTTATCGGTGTAAACAAAAATGATAAACAAGCATATCTCGCATCGCCGATTAATATGCCTGTTAATTCATTTTTCAAGTATCGCATACGTATCCTGGAACTGTCGAAAATTTTGTGGTCCAATTCACTCCCGGCCCAATTTGGTACGATGTCAAGAATTTCCATTTGTGGGCCGATAACGGTCTGCGATCATTGAAAGAAAAAAAAAAAAATGCACAATTCGACGAAATTTCAACCAAACTGAATGTGTACTACTTAGAAATAACAAAAAGAAACACAAACCTGTACTTTTAAAGAGAAGAAGCCCTCCTTGTTTCTATACGATTCGCGTTGGTGAATAAAGTTGGAATGTGTCAGCTTTACATGAGTGCAACTAATTGCACCATCCACATTGGACAGGCCGATTTTGTCATCTCCAAATCCAAGCTGTCTAAATGAGTCTCTATTGTCCTCTCTCTCGTCTTCTTCGGTTGGCATCTTGATATATCTGTTCATCAAACTCGCGAACAATAAACTAACGCGACAAATTATTCTCGACACCGTGGGCTGAGAAACTTTGAAAATATCATCTGTTACACACTGGAACAAATCAACACAACTCAATTCAATTCAACGGTACATCCAAATCTTTTCTTACGCGCTTTCACAACGCTACGCGAATTCACAATTTTACTGTTCAGTAAGGGTTTTTATTTTCTCTCAAACTTATCAGATCCAACGGTAGTTCAAAGCCTTTGTATCCCGTGGTTACCTAGGTAACGAGCGGTCTGGTGCATTCTTTCAAATTCATTCTGCATGGTTTTTGGATGGCGCGAAATGCGTCCTCAATTTTAATTTACCAAATTCATTTCTTTTACATGCTCTTTTTTCGTACGAAACTTTCAAGGATCATACTTACCATATAGAAAAATAGTTGGGTGCCATTATACGGGGTGTCTGGCGTAAGGTGTCCGTCCGCCCCGAAAGGGAGTGAGTGGCAGATGATGAAAAGTGAAGACGAAAAGTCATGCGCTACTTTTGAAATATTCGCATTAATTCCCGTGTTATTATAGTTAAGATGTTCCGGCGGCAAAGATATAAGTTAGGATCAGCCCCAACTTATCGGCTGCTATGATAATGATGATGTTCGACGATTCGCAGACAAGCAGGGTAGACCCTAACTTATCTTTAACCGCCCCATCGAGACGTTCGGACTACCCAATTGGCCAGAACACTTTAATCGATAACCTGGGAATTGATGCGAATTTTTAAAAATGGCACGTGACTTTCCTTCTTCAATTTTCATCGCCTACCACCCGCTTTTGGGAGCGATTGGACACCTTACGCCGGATGCCCTGTGTACAAAAAGAAGTGGTACATCTGAATCGAAAAGGCTTACCTGAAAACTTGCGGTTGCATAGAACCTTAACACACACAAAATCTGAATAACCGGTGGAGTCGGTAGACCGCGATTGTTTACTGTTTTTAGATCGTCTTCGAGCAGTGGTAATAGTCCGTTTAGAACGTGCTGCTTTTCAAATCTAAATCTTCTCTTAAATTCTATATTGTCATAATACTCGAATGCATTTTCGGCATCTCGAATGTACTTTTTGGGCACAGCTGTGATTCTTTGTTTACGTTGTTTATGACTTCTATCTTTTTCCACAACATCACTATCATCCTCTTGTCCCGATTCATCTGCATCGTACGTGTCCTTCGAATCATTTAGTGTATCCATTTTCGTAGTCGGATCCATCATCAAAGCCCATAGTCGTGCGCGTTATGCATAGGTGCCACACCGCCAAATAATGAATAGCAGCCGGAATATTTCAATGTGGGTGAGTGGGGGGGGGGGGGGGGCGCGCAGTATGGCCATAATTGGAAAATCTCGTTTTTGCCAAATTTTCCCCATACATTGTCGTAAAAAAATCGGAGATATTTGGGTTGCATCATCATGGACATTTGGCATTGCAGAATTTCTTCAGGTTCTTTTAACCCAAAGTTCAAGTGGTAAGAATAAGAGACGCGAAGAAATTTGGAAAAATGCCCATTTCCAACCGAAGGAGTCCCGAAATTATCGCCTATATTCCTATATCGTTGTTTTCAATTGGAACCGATGGAATTCCAAAATGTCCATTGAGCTTTTCAGCGTTTGAATAATTAAATTATAGCTGATCCCATAATTTATTATTAATTTTTATATTAATTATTTTTAAATTAATAATTAATAAATACAAATTAACTAAATTCAATTTATTTATTAAAAAACTAGATATAATAAAAAACGAATAACTTTTCATTACAAATTTAATATTAAATATAATTTTTTCACATTATTAATTATACTAAATTATTTCCTTTTATTTCGAGATTAACATAAAATAAATGATAAATTTTATTTAACCCTGATACAAAAGGTACATAAACTCAATGTTACTTATATTTATTTTAAATATATATATATATATACAGGGTGTTTGGTATAAGATCATGAAGCCGAAAGGTGGTGGTAGAGGGTGAAAATTGGAGACGAAAAGTCAAATACCTCTTTTCAAAATTCGGAATAATTACCGAGTTATTAATTAAAACTTCTGGCCAATCAAAATGTTCCATTAGAATTTGGTGGTCGTGACAAAAGTAGACTCGAACCTACTTGTCGTCGGAAAGAAGGTAGTAGTAGTAATAATAACAAAAGAAGTAAAACGGTGACACCAACACATTGAAGATCTTGCTTCTGTTGTTACTACTAACACACTACTACGACGATGATATGATATCGTCGGAAAAAAATATCTACAGGGTGTAATAGTAGTAATAATAACGTAAAAAATTAACTGACGAAAATCGAACTTTCAAATTCTTAATTGTGTTATTATTTCTACTATTACCACGACCAATACTACTACCTTTATTATCATTATTATCATTAGTATCATTATTATTAGAATTATTGTTTTTGTTATAATAATAATAATTATTATTATTATTATTAACCCTTTTAGTGCCGAGTGCCAAATGCGTGCCTACGCGAGACTAATCGGACGAATTTGACGATTTTACTAAGGTTTGGGAAAAAAGCTCTTAAAACCCAAACTATCAAGGAAGGGTTTCCAACCCGACCTCACCGATTTCAATAATGTTTGGATATGTTGTAATACTCGAAAAAATAAGAGACACGTATTTTTTTTATGTGCGGTCATCCACTTTAAAGGGGTGAAAACCATCCCTAAAGTTTTATCCGAAAATCGTTTTTTTATCATATCTCGGCTTCTAATTAATATATTTTAATGAAACAAAGTGAAAACTATTTGTCATAAGAAGACGAAGATATTAGGTGTGTTTATGACCCAAGGGGTTTCAACCCTTATTTTATATTTAAAGAAAACTAGATTTTTATGCATCTTTTCTTCATTAAAACCAGGGTATGAACTGAAAAAAATAAAGAAAAGCATTTCCATTTACTCTATCGAATATTTCAGTTGTGTTTCAGAATTTTTTACGCAACCGCCCCCCAAATACCGTAAACAACCCTTAAAGTAATACATCGCATGTAAATGATGAAACAAATTTTTTTTCTTGAGATTTGTTACACGTGGAAACAGAATGTAATTTATATCAAAAACAATCATTTTATAAAATTTTTTGTAATATAGTAATATAAAAGGGGTGATAAAAGTCACCCCCAGAAGTGAATTATTCAATATAACTCAGTATTTATTAATATTTTTTAATGGAAGTGATTAAAAATTATTTTTTAAGGGAAAATTTATCCGTTATGACGAAGAGATTTTTTACGCAACCGCCCCTAAATACCGTAAACTGCCCCTTAAAGTAATACATCGCATATAAATCATGGAAAAAATTTTTCCCTCACCTGGGTGATCCAAAATGGCGTCCAAAGTGAACAATTTTAACTCAATATCTGTCGGATGCTTTAACTAACAAACTATTAATTATTCGATAAAAATGTTAAGAATTCAAAGTACTGAGATATTATCATAGAATATCCCAGAATTTTTTCAGATTTTTAAGATGCATTTAAAGAAATGTAACACAAAATTTTTATAAATATAAAAAAATTCACAGAAAATTCTAAAAAAATTCTAGTGTGTTCCTTGGAGAATTCTAAGCTTTTCTTTATACTTGTCAATTTTTTCTGAAAGTTGATAGTTTTTGAGTACAAAAATCTAAATAGGCAGAACAATTTACACGTATCGAATGCGGAAGACTTTTTTACTCAAAAAGTATCAACTTTGAGAAAAAATTAACAATTATAAAAAAAGCTTAGAATTATCAAAGGAATACACTAGAATTTTTGTAGAATTTTCTGTAAATTTTCTTAAATTTATGAAAATTGTGTTAAAAAAATTTTTTAAATGCGTCTAAAAATCTGAAAAAATTCTGGGGTATTACTTGACAATATCTAAGCACTTTTTATTCCTAACATTTTTTTCGAAAAATTAATAGTTTGTTGGTTAAAGCGTCCGACAGATATTGAGTAAAATTTTTCACTTTGGACGCAATCTTAGATCATCCAGGTGAGGGAAAAACATTTGTCAATACATATTTTTAAAGTTCAGACATCGCGTCCCCCATCTACACTGGTTTCAAGATAATTCCATACCGGCAAGTTGTCGAAAATTCAATTGAAAAAATTTTTTTTTATTTTTTCAACGTTTTTTACCTTTCAACTCCATTGTAGAGTACTAAATCTTTTTTTCAAATTTTCAATGACACCATCTGAAAAAACATTAAAAAAAACATATTTTTTTTTAATCGAATAGTATCCGTACAGTAAGCTCAAAAGTAGTGGTCTGCAGAGTGGCCTTTCGGGCGTTAGTGGGTTAACAAGACAAATTATAAATCGCAAAAAATTGATTCTTTCTGCAGCCGCTGTGAAACTGCCATGTTGAAAAAATAATATTTCGAGGCTGGATTTCATTCCTAGGGTATCGGAATCACTTTTCTGATAAGTTTTGTAGTGATAGAAAATTGCTTTCCCGTTGAAAAAGACATTACTCACAAAAAATAAGGGATATTAAGGTAGTTGTTTCCTAAATCGAAAGTATTGAAAATTGCTTGAAATTTTGTACAAAATTAATATGGGTACCAACGAATATGTATGCAAAATCTTGGACCAATTGACCATCTCGTTTTTGTGATATCGTCAATCAAAGTTCACAATTTTTACTATACTTTGACGTTGTAGTAATGGCGAAGGCGCGTGAAAAATATCTTTCTTCGGTTATAGTAATAGAACGAGTATTGACAAATAGTTGAAAATGAACACAAAATGAGTGTAAACTATAATAAAACACATGGATTTTTTTTTAAATTTTTGACCATCTACTTACGGAGTAATATTATCCTAAATGTTTTCGTTTTATCATTTTTCACGATGACTATGAGAAGCTCGATCGATGTGGCAACGTCGCCTTTTGCCGCTACATTCAAATTCATTGAGGAGTGATTAGATTACAGAAGCGATTGAAGGAATAGAATATCATTACTTAATAAAATTGTATTAAATACGTTTAGCAATTATGTACAATTAAGAAAATAATAATAATGAATCTTCGTTTTACTCACAATTTTATCAAGAGACGAAGTCATTTGACAGGCGGTACATCTTAAATTTTTCCCAAAATTGATATGTCAACAATTCGTCTTCCAACACATACATTTGAATTATTTTGTTTTTCATCTATTTTCCATCGATTAGTCTGAACTTCTCTCACTTTTTGTCTCCGTAACAATTCGTTTTTCTTAATAAATTATCCTTTATGTCGTGTTACTGTAGTCGAAGACTTTTTTGAGGTTATGCAATAGCGCGCGTAAAGTCACATACACATAAATAGTACTATGGTAGCACCGCGACGTTGCAACGTTTTCTTCTCAGTTTTGACTACCCGAATCATATGAGAGTATAATTCTTGTTAAAAGTACTTATTTTTTTATTGTGTAATATAATATAATAACTAAAATTCATCTTTTTTAATATATGGATTTTTAATACAGAAAAAATCTATAATTTTAAGTTTTAAGTTTTGTTTTGACTAATGTTGGGCAACAACTACCTTAAAACAATTTCAAATTTTTTGGTGATTTTCAACAAAGGATAACTCAGAGAATAATGGTCGTATAATAAATTTTAAAGAAGGAAATTGTAGCCCTAAGTCTCTAGCTTTTGAATCTGAGCAGTGAATTTTTTTAATATGAGCGGTTCACGAGTTATCGTGAAAAACCAACGGAAAAAAATTTTCCAAATTTTTTGTCATCTTCAAAACGATCTACGGTCTTCAAAAAATGTTTATTGATTACGCCACCACCAAGATTTTTCAAAGAATTTAATTCTCTTTAATATGACACCTTGCTGAGCTCCATACGATAATTTTGTGCGGAGTTATCGTTGATCAAAGCAAACAAGTCATTTTTGACTTTTATGATAGATAACTCCGAAAATATTCATCGTGCAAAGAATAGACGTAGCGTTTTGAAAACTGCAAAACATCCTTTCTAAGACGTCATTAATGTTTTTTGATGAAAACTTTTTTTTGTGGTGACGTTATCTGAAAAAATGGTAAAAGATTAAAAATAAAAGGATATTTGGATATTCTAGTATAACTTTGGATATAATGGATAGACGAAGGATATTGTCGGTAATTTTTTAATCTCAAATAAAACCCCCGAGTTTCAAAGTGCTACGATTTTTTTTTCTTAGCGCCCCGAATGGTTAAATTTATCGTTTTTGCCGAAAATCACCATAATGAACAACAATGTCTATTCACTTTTTCAACTTTAAAATTATCTTTTCGGTAATAATAAATGCGTATTTTCTTTATTCAAAGACATCAATTATCAAGAAAAAAAAGTTTCGATGTTTTTTACATTACAAAAAAAATTTTTTATTAAAAATTTTTTTTATCCTGTTCTCAATGCCTTTCTCTCGTCGAAAAAAATCGATTGATTTTTTTACCAGTTCTAAAAAAAATATTTGAAAAAAAATTTAAAAATAAATTTTTTAAAATTTTTTCTCGATAATTGATGTCTTTGAATACAGGAAATACGCATTATTGCCGAAAAGATCATTTCAAAGTTGGAAAAGTGAATAAAAATTGAAAATTTGTTCGGTATGGTGATTTTCGGCAAAAACGATAAATTTAAACATTCGGGGCATTAATTATAAGAAAAAAGAATCTTAGCGCTTTGGCACTTTGAGGTTAAAAAATTACCGATAATATCCGTCGTTTATCCATTATATCCAAAGTTATACTAAAATATCCAAATATCCTTTCATTTTTAATTTTTTTATCTTTTTTTAGATAACGTTGTCACATAAAAAAAATGTTTTTATCAAAAAACATTAATGACCTCTTACAAAGGATGTTTTGCAGTTTTCAAAACCCTACGTCTATGCTTTGCACGATGATTATTTTCGGAGTTATCGATCATCAAAGTCAAAAATGACTTTTTTGTTTTGATCAACGATAATTCCGCGTAAATTATCGTATGGAGCTCAACAAGGTGTCAAATTAAAGAGAATTAGATTCTCTAAAAAAGCTTGGTGGTGGCGAAATCAACAGAAATTTTTTGAAGACTGTAGATCGTTTTGTTGATAAAAAAAAATGTTTGATACAATTTTTTTCCGTTGGTTTTTTTATGAGCACTCGCGAACCGCTCATAATAAAAAAATTTACTGCTCAGCTTCAAAAACTAGAGACTTAAGGCTACAATTTCCTTTTTTAAAATTTATTATACGGTCATGATTCTCTGAGTTATCGCTTGTTGAGAATGACCCAAAAATTTGCAATTTTTTAATATCCCTTAATTTCTAAGAGTAGTGTATGAATAAAGAGAAAAAAAGGAATGAAAAATCAATATTTTTTTCAACTTTCTTTGAAAAATAGAGGTTAAATTTTTTTCCAAAAGTTCTTAGCGACAGTCAATAGAGCGACCTCGAAAACATAAAATATGGCCATTTGAATAGCTAATTATTACTTTTTCAAATGTAGTGAACAGTCAAAGTCAACGCCAGAAATCAGTTCACTTGAGCCGAAAAGGGTTAAGAATTTGAAAATTTGATTTTCGTCAATTAATTTCTTACATTATTACTACTACTATTACACCCTGTATATGTTTTGTTTCCAACGATATCATATCATAATCGTAGTAGTGTGTTAGTGGTAACACAGAAGAAAGATCTTCAATGTGTTGGTGTCACCGTTTTACTTCTTTTGTTATTATTACTACTACTACCTTCTTTCCGACGACAAGGAGGTTCCCTGTATATATATATACAGGGTGTTTGGTATAAGATCATGAAGCCGAAAGGTGGTGGTAGAGGGTGAAAATTGGAGACGAAAAGTCAAATACCACTTTTCGAAATTCGGAATAATTACCGAGTTATTAATTATAACTTCTGACCAATCAGAATGTTCCATTAGAATTTGGTGGTCGTGACAAAAGTAGACTCGAACCTCCTTGTCGTCGGAAAGAAGGTAGTAGTAGTAATAATAACAAAAGAAGTAAAACGGTGACACCAACACATTGAAGATCTTTCTTCTGTGTTACCACTAACACACTACTACGATTATGATATGATATCGTTGGAAACAAAACATATACAGGGTGTAATAGTAGTAGTAATAATGTAAGAAATTAATTGACGAAAATCAAATTTTCAAATTCTTAACCCTTTTCGGCTCAAGTGAACTGATTTCTGGCGTTGACTTTGACTGTTCACTACATTTGAAAAAGTAATAATTAGCTATTCAAATGGCCATATTTTATGTTTTCGAGGTCGCTCTATTGATTGTCGCTAAGAAATTTTGAAAAAAAATTTAACTTCAATTTTTCAAAGAAAGTTGAAAAAAATATTGATTTTTCGTTCCTTTTTTTTTTCTTTATTCATACACTACTCACAAAAATTAAGGGATATTAAAAAAATTCCAAATTTTTGGGTGATTCTCAACAAGGGATAACTCAGAGAAACATAACCGTATAATAAATTTTAAAAAAGAAAATTGTAGCCTTAAGTCTCTAGTTTTTGAAGCTGAGCAGTAAATTTGTTTAATATGAGCGGTTCACGAGTGATCGTAAGAAAACCAACGGAAAAAAAATTGTATCACAAATTTGTTTTCATCATCAAAACGATCTACGGTCTTCAAAAAAATTTTGTTGATTTCGCCACCACCACGCTTTTTCAAAGAATCTAATTCTCTTTAATTTGACACCTTGTTGAGCTCCATACGATAATTTACGCGGAATTATCGTTGATCAAAGCAAAAAAGTCATTTTTGACTTTGATGATCGATAACTCCGAAAATAATCATCGTCCAAAGAATAGACGTAGGGTTTTGAAAACTGCAAAAAATCCTTTCTAAGAGGTCATTAATGTTTTTTGATGGAAACATTTTTTTTTATGTGACAATGTTATCTGAAAAAAAGGTAAAAAATTAAAAATGAAAGGATTTTTGGATATTTTAGTATAACTTTGAATATAATGAATAAACGACGGATATTGTCGGTAATTTTTTAACCTGAAAGTGCCAAAAGAAAACCCTCAGAGTTTCAAAGCGCTACGATTCTTTTTTCTTACAATTAGTGCCCCGAAAGATCTATCGTTTTTGCCGAAAATCACCATACCGAACATTCATTTTTTATTCACTTTTCCAACTTTGAAATGATCTTTTCGGCGATAATGCGTATTTTCTGTATTCGAAGACATCAATTATCGAGAAAAAATATTTTTTAAAAAAATTTTGTTTCAAAATTTTTTTTCAAATATTTTTCTTAGGACTGGTAAAAAAAATCAATCGATTTTTTTCGACGAGAGAAAGGCATTGTGAACACGTTAAAAAAAATTTTGAATACAGAAAATTTTAAAGAAAATTTTGAAAAAAATTTTGAAAAAATGAAAAAAACATCGAAACTTTTTTTTCATTTTTTCTCGATAATTGATGTCGTTGAATAAAGAAAATACGCATTATTGCCAAAAAGATAATTTTAAAGTTGAAAAAGTGAATAAACATTGAAAATTTGTCCGTTATGGTGATTTTCGGCAAAAACGATAAATTTAACCTTTCGGGGCACTAAGAGAAAAAAATCGTAGCGCTTCGAAACTCGGGGGTTTTCTTTGAGATTAAACATTACCGACAATATCCTTCGTTTATCCATTATATCCAAAGTTATACTAAAATATCCAAATATCCTTTTAATTATTAATTTTTTAACTTTTTTTCAGATAACGTTATCACATAAGAAAAATGTTTACATCATAAAACATTAATTACGTCTTAGAAAGGATGTTTTGCAGTTTTCAAAACCCTACGTCTATTTTTTGCACGATGATTATTTTCGGAGTTATCGATCATCAAAGTAAAAAATGACTTTTTTTTCCCGACTACGCTAAAAAGACCCATTTTCATCCCTATTATACGGGTAGAAAGTAATCGATTTTCGACCAGCGGGACGAAAAGTACTTTTCATCTCGCTGGTCAAAAATCGAGTTCCGCAGCGGGACGAAAAGTGCTCTTTTCGTCCCGCTGCGGAACTCGCCTGATTCCTCGATCAATAAAGAAAAAAAAGCTATAAATTCCTAATAATTCATACAATTTTGGAGATAAGGTTCTGTGCTATTCCATTTATAACAGGAGGAGGAAGAGGTGGTGGAGGAGGTGGGGGTGATGAAGGAGGAGGTGGGGATGGTGGTGGAGGTGGCGGCGTGGTGGTGGTGGTGGTGGTGGTGGTGGAGGTGGAGGAGGGGGTGGTGGAGGTGGGTAGTGGTGGAGGAGGAGGAGATGGAGTGGTGGTGATGGAGGTGATGGTGGGTAGTGGTGGAGGAGGAGATGGAGGGGTGGTGATGGTGGTGGGGGAGGGTAGTGGAGGAGGTGGTGGTGGTGGAGGAGGGTAGTGGTGGAGGTGGAGGTGATGGTGGTAGAGGAGGGTAGTGGTGGAGGAGGTGGTGGTGGTGGTGGATGTGGCTGTGGTGGAGGTGGTGGCGGAGGTGGGTAGTGGTGGAGAAGGAGATGATAATATAAGACTATTACTACTTAATTACTATTTTTTTGTGAGTGCCCCCCAGCGGGGCTTCGCCCCTGCACCCCAGCAGGGCTTCGCCCCTGCACCCCAGCGGGGATTTGCCCCTGCACCCCAGCGGGGCTTCGCCCCTGCCCTCCCGCAGGGCTTCGCCCCTGCACCCCACCAGGGGCTGCGCCCCTGGACCCCCCTTTGGCGTTCCAGCTATTTTTGGTGTAAATGCACCGTTGCGCTGTTGCAGGCGTACAAGTATGGTCTTTTTAGCTAGTCGGAAAAAAAGTATCGTATGCCACTCGGGAGGAGCGTATTTTCACCTCGTGTGATCGCTGCCCTCGCTACGCTCGGGCAGCAAACTTCACACTCGGTGAAAATAACGCACTTCCCTCCCTTGTAGCATAATGTACTATTTTGCTTTGATCAACGATAATTCCGCGTAAATTATCGTATGGAGCTCAACAAGATGTCAAATTAAAGAGAATTAAATTCTCTAAAAAAGCTTGGTGGTGGCGTAATCAAAAAACATTTTTTGGAGACCGTAGATCGATTTGAAGATGACAAAAAATTTGGAAAATTGTTTTCCGTTGGTTTTTTTAAGATAACTCGTGAACCGCTCAAATTAAAAAAATTCAGTGCTCAGATACAAAAACGAGAGACTTAAGGCTACAATTTCCTTTTTTACAATTTATTATACGGCCATTATTCTCTGAGTTATCCCTTGTTGAAAATCACCCAAAAAATTTGGAATTGTTTTAATATCCCTTAATTTTTGTGAGTAGTGTATTTTTCAACGGGAAAGCAATTTTCTCTCACTAAAAAACTTATCAGAAAAGTGAGCCCGATAACCTAGGAGTAAAATCCAGCCTCGAAAAATTATTTTTTCAACATGGCAGTTTCACAACGGCTGCAGAAAGAATCAATTTTTTGCGATGTATGATTTGTCTTGTTAACCTATTAACGTCCGAAAGGCCACTCTGCAGACCACTACTTTTGAGCTTACTGTACAGATACTATTCGATTAAAAAAAAAATAAAATATGGTTTTTTCAATGTTCTTTCAGATGGTGTCATTGAAAATTTGAAAAAATAATTTTAGTACTCTAAAATGGAGTTGAAAGGTAAAAAACGTTGAACAAATAAAAATTTTTTTTTAAATTGAATTCTTGACAACTTGCTGTTATGGAATTGTCTTGCAACCCGTGTAGATGGGGGACGCGATGTCTGAACTTTAAAAATATGTATTGACAAATGTTTTTCCCTCACCTGGATGATCCAAAATGGTGTCCAAAGTGAAAAATTTTACTCAATATCTGTCGGACGCTTTAACTAACAAACTATTGACTTTTCGAAAAAAATGTTAAGAATAAAAAGTGCTTAGATATTGTCAAGTAATACTCCAGAATTTTTTCAGATTTTTAGACGCATTTAAAAAATGTTTTTAACACAAAATTTTTATAAATTTAAAAAAGTTTACAGAAAATTCTACAAAAATTCTAGTGTATTCCTTTGATAACTCTAAGCTTTTTTTATAATTGTTAGTTTTTTCTCAAAGTTGATACTTTTTGAGTAAAAAAATCTGCTGCATTCGATACGTGTAAATTTTTCTGCCTATTTAGATTTTTGTACTCAAAAACTATGAACTTTCAGAAAATCGGCAAGTATAAAAATATCTTAGAATTGTCAAAAGAACACACTAGAATTTTTTTAGAATTTTCTGTGAATTTTTTTAAATTTATAAAAATTTTGTTACATTTTTTTAAATGCGTCTTAAAAATCTGAAAAAATTCTGGGGTATTCTATGATAATATCTAAGCACTTTGAATACTTAACATTTTTTTCGAATAATTAATAGTTTGTTAGTTAAAGCGTCCGACAGATATTGAGTTAAAATTGTTCACTTTGGACGCCATTTTGGATCACCCAGGTGAGGGAAAAATTTTTTCCATGATTTATATGCGATGTATTACTTTAAGGGATAGTTTACGGTATTTAGGAGCGGTTGCGTAAAAAATCTCTTCTTCAAAAAGGATAAATCTTCCCTTCAAAAATAATTTTTAATCAGTTCCATTAAAAAATATTAATAAATATCGAGTTATATTGAATAATTCACTTCTGGAGGTGACTTTTATCACCCCTTTTATACTACTATATTACAAAAAATTTTATAAAATGATTGTTTTTGATATAAATTACATTCTGTTTCCACGTGTAATAAATCTCAAGAAAAAAAAATTTTTTTCATCATTTACATGCGATGTATTACTTTAAGGGATAGTTAACGGTATTTGAGGGGCGGTTGCGTAAAAAATCCTGAAACACGACAACTAAAATATTCGATAGAGTAAACGGAAATGCTCTTCTTTATTTTTTTCAGTTCATACCCTGGTTTTTATGAAGAAAAGATGCATAAACAATCTAGTTTTCTTCAAATATAAAATAAGGGTTGCAACCCCTTGGGTCATAAACACACCTAATATCTTCGACTTTTTATGACAAATATTTTTCACTTTGTTTTATTAAAAAATATTAATTAGAAGCCGAGATATGATAAAAAAACGATTTTCAGATAAAACTTTAGGGATGGTTTTCACCCCTTTAAAGTAGATGACCGCACATAAAAAAAATACGTGTCTCTTATTTTTTCGAGTATTACAACAGTCCAAAAATTATTGAAATCGGTGAGGTCGGGTTGGAAACCCTTCCTTGTTAGTTTGGTTTTTAACAGCTTTTTTCCCAAACCTTAGTAAAATCGTCAAATTCGTCCAGTTATTCTCGCATAGTCACGCATTTGGCACTCGGCACTAAAAGGGTTAATAATAATAATAACAACAGCAACAACAACAACACAACAATAAATAATCCTAATAATAATGATACTAATGATAATAATGATAATAAAGGTAGCAGTATTGGTAGTTGTAATAGTAGAAATAATAATACAATTAAGAACTTGAAAATTTGATCTTCGTCAGTTAATTTTTTACGTTATTATTACTGCTATTACACCCTGTACATATTTTTCTCCGAAGATATCATATCATAATCGTAGTAGTGTATTAGTGGTAACAACAGAAGCAAGATCTTCAATGTGTTGGTGTCACCGTTTTACTTCTTTTGTTATTATTACTACTACTACCTTCTTTCCGACGACAAGTAGGTTCGAGTCTACTTTTGTCACGACCACCAAATTCTAATGGAACATTCTAATTGGCCAGAAGTTTTAATTAATAACTCGGTAATTATTTCGACTTTCGAAAAGTGGTATTTGACTTTTCGTCTCCAATTTTCACCCTCTACCACCACCTTTCGGCTTCATGATCTTATACCAAACACCCTGTATATATATATATATATATTATTTACTTCTTTTACAATACTATAAAATTATAGATTAAATTAATTTTTCTAAGAAAATACTAAATTAATAAATAAATTTAAATTTATCTACATTTTAAAATTTTAAAATTTTAATATATTTAAATAATTAATCTCTTCAATGTAAATGAAATATTTTTATAAACTAAAATTTTATATTTATATAATATATAAATCTTAACATCACTTTCCAGTAACATTACTATGTTTCGACTTGTCTTATTTTATTAAGAATGACGGGCTATTTGTACATCTTTAATTATTTTAATCAATTTAATTAATTAAATTAAATTTACTTTTAAATCCTTTTTCATTTTATTATTAAAAATAAAAATTTGTGACGGGAAGGCAAAAGAAGAACCGCTAAACTATATCAAACTATGATGGCACTTTATTCCCGATCTTTTCTCTACAACCGTTTCAATCGAACTCTAAAAAGGAACTCTTCACTCCCAATCGTCGCCACGATACAGTCGTTGCCGAGCGGTCAAAAACGCTGATTTTGTGATACCGATTTCCAGAACATTCGATGCAAACCTGCATGCGAATTCTTTACACCGGATGTTCTCAGGAAGAAACTTGATCACAAAATCTGCTAAGGTGACGGAAAGTCATGAATGTGACATTCCCCCCCTTACAAATTGATGCTCCCGCATCAATAAATATTAACGTTTACAATATACATATATGTTTTTCTGTTGCTTGATTCTATACAATGCAAATATTTTCTTTTGTTTGATTCTATATAATGCAAATATTTTCTTTCTCAACATTTATCTCTTCTGGATTTTCTGAATAGTGTATATAATTTTGTATTTTCGTGTTGAATCTTCAATGGCTGCGTTCCGTTCTTCTGATGGTGTTGCGTTATGTAAGGTTCCATTTTTGTATTATCGTCTTTCGGTATTGCTTTCCACGAGGATGTAAAGCCTTCCGGTATGTTCGTGTGCCATCGTTTCCATGTAGCGGCTCCTACTTCACAATTTATACATATCCTTCCCATCAACATTATAGTTTCCACATTTGTATGAATCTTTCTGAAACAAGTCTTGTAGTTAATGTGAAGGGGTGTTAGTAAAGTGGACATGTTATTGCAGCTGGCGGTATAGATACTATTTCAAAATATTTGATACTTGCGGTTTTCCTTCCTTTTTTTTTTATTTTTTTTTTGTAGTCTCTTTGTCTTGTTTTTACCTCCAGTTTTTTATCTAATTGTTGCACTTGACTTTTATTAAAATATGATTACCGTGTTTTTTTTTTTTTTCTCTAAAAATCCTTGTTTCCTGAAACATTCTAGATCTCTTTTTAGTTGTTGGTGTTAGTGTGATAGACTGTTATTCAGGGAAAGGGGTTTTGGTTGATTATTGCAATATCTTTTTATAGTCATATACATGATAACAAAACAAAACAAGCAAAGTAACACATTACATTCTCTCTCTCTCTTTTTTTTTATTTTTTTTTTATTATCATTTGTTTTGCAAATACAGTAAACTTCTTCCTATCTGGTTTTTACTAATTAATTAATATTCCCTTTCTACACTAATTATAAGTAATATGTCTGATTTAACTAATGATTCCCATCTTTATCAAATAATGCCCTATTATAGTGGTACTTCTTGAAAGTATGATAAAGAATTTGTTTTGTTTCTCTGTGGATCCTTGGAATTGGTAATAATGGGTATTTCTTTTGCTGACAATTGTTGTAGTTGCTTAGGTGCCATTAATTCAATAGTTTGAATTTTTTTTCTTCTACTTATATATTCCTGGTTATGCCTATGTCGTCTTGAAATGCTTGAAGATAAGTTTAGTAAGTTACGAATTCTGCTAATCATAGAAAATTTCCAGGCTAATCCAGATAATAATATAATTGGTCCTAAAGCAAATCCCGTATATTTTAAACCTGCTTCTAGTTGATCAATCCTACTATTGATTTTACTTCTAATCGATATTTCTCTTGCTTTGGACAGTACTGATTTCAAACCAATTTCAGTTTGTCCAAAATCCAATTCAGACCTTCTAATGCCTTCTTTTAAATCCGCTAAATCGGTTTCTTTAAAAATTTTTGAGATATTTAAGTTTTCGTCTTTGAATAGGTTTGTGTACATTTGTGTGATATTGAGGATGGTTTGATGACCATAAGTAAAATTTTTGAATGTTTTGATTTCTTTAGATGGTACCAAGGTTTCAAACTTTGTTTTTGCTTTACAATTAGACTTAAGTTGCAATATGCCGTTTTCTTTTAGAACTTCCACCGTGGTATCAGTCCTCCCGCAAACAATATACACCGTTTCTGGTGTAGGGGCTGCGAATAGCCATGCGTTTGAATTCTTGATTTTTGTCCACTCTGTTTTCCTTAAAACTTTCAGACGGATATCACAATATTCTAGGTTTGAGAATTGAGGGTTTGTTATTAATTGTATTTCACACGAGTTAGCTTCGTTTACCCGCTTTAAATTAAATTGGGGACAAATGTATCTAGACCACGAAGTCTTGCATTGACTCAAATCTTCTAGACTTAGGCTATAATAATTCTCGAAATCGATTGAGATTGCTGAGAATTTTGACGATGGTTTTATGAGTGCAAATTTACTATTGATGGTTTCGTTAGTTTGTCTTACTGGAATTGAAATATGTTCATACAATTTATAATTTTGAAGTTCAAGTAAAGGGATTTTAATCACGTAAATTAGCTTTTCTTCCGCGTGAAATATTGATACATCCGCTAATTTTAAAAGGCTAGAAACATGCTTCTCATCTATTGGGACTGGAAATTCGGTATTAGGTTGAGCTTTCTGAATTGCTTGGGCGCTTACTAGCATTTGTTTGCTTGAAAGTAATTGTGGGTGGACTTGACCCGTTTTTGCAAATAATATGGCGTTAATCAATGTGTTCAAATCGGTTTCGTATTCTGTCAGATCCTCATCGATAGCAGCTACATATCTTGAAATTTCTTGTTCAAATTTTATATTCTGAATCTCATTTTCATCCGTTTCCATTCTTTTATCAAGATCTTTTTTCAAATATTCCATAAAAGTTGTCAGATTATAAATTTGCTTTTTGGTAGTATCAAATTGCGATTGAATAATATGTGTTTGATTTAGTGTTAACTCTGTTAGTTCCTGAGTGGTATTTGCTAATGCGTTAATTTGTTGGTAAATTTCAGCAGCTTCTTCGGTGTCCATGGTTCCAAAAAGAATTTTGCTTATTTTGCCTATAAACTCAAAAGGTGCCCTCTTTTTCCTATTGTAGTCGTGTTCGTCCATCGTTAATTCGTTAATTCTGTTGTGTATACTTGCGCTAGACTGAAGGCGTGTCCTAATCCCTATTAATTGTTCTCTACTTGCACATTGATCGGTAACTTTATTACAAATAGTTATAAGTCCATTAAGGTTTTCTTCTATTCCTAATCTTCTTTTTTTGAAACCGGCAATGTTGATGTTTGTGATAAGAGTCCAAGTCGTATGAAATGTTCGCAGCGTTCCAATCACATCGGAATACAACCCAGGATTATTTTCAATTTTGTTAAGTGTATATGAGTGCGTATCGATTTTCATTGATTGAGTTCCGGATCTGCAACATATGCCATTTTTATTTTATCAGTATGGACTATTTTTGTTTCTGTATCGCTGATTTTCAATTTAACATTATTCTGGTCTAAAACTTCTATTATTTTGAATGGTCCTAAATAATCACTATCAAATTTTGTTTTCTTCTTTTCCCTTAACAAAAAGACAGATTGATTTGGTTTGAATTGTCTATCTTGTGCATTTCTATCATAGTAACGTTTCGATCTTAATTTAGATTTAATTTGTGCATCTGTAACCTCCTGACTCAAAAGTTTCAGATGTTGTATTAAGTTACTTAAATAATCTTCGTAAGTAACAATTTTGTCTAATGGTGGAAATTCGGATGGTAATTGTGCTTTTTTACCAAAGACAAGTTCGTAAGGTGTATAGCCCGTAGATTCATGAATACTGGTATTATAGGCGAACATGGCAAAGGGTATCCATTGATCCCACTCACGGTCCTTGTCAACAAAGTTCTTTAGATATTCTGTTAATCCGTGATGACTGCGTTCTATTGCTCCATTTGATTGTGGATGATAAGCGCTTGTTTTATATTGACGAATTTTGAATAATTTGGAAAATTCAGCCATAGTGTCAGAGATAAAGTTTCTACCCTGATCTGTTAGGATAGCTCTAGGTGCTCCAAATAAACAAATTACTGAGGATGCGAATGCATTTGCAATATCTGCTGATGTACTATCAGTCATCGGAATAGCTACTGCAAATTTGCTAAATAAATCTAATGTTGTTAGTAGGTATTTATTGCCTCTTTGTGTTTCAGGTAAGGGACCATAGATGTCCATTGCAACTTTGTCGAATGTTTCAGCTGGAGTGTCAGTTATAATCATGGGCGCTTTTTTCTTTATACGGACTAGTTTATTTCTCTGGCAATCCAAACAAACTTTGATAAATTCCTGAATTTCTTTTCTCATGTTCGGCCAGTAATAATTAGATAAGATTTTATGGTATGTCTTTGTAATGCCTTTATGGCCTCCAATTGCGGAACTATGATATTCTTGAATAATGTCTCTTCTTCTATGTATGGGTGGAATATTTAGCAGCTGTTCGTGTAGAGTAATCTTCAGCTCTAAATGTAATGTATGTAATCGCAAAAATGTTTTTACATTAGCCCATAACAATGAATTAATAATTTCCGGATCTCTTGATAATGAACATTCAGAGATTTTAAACTTTTGTAACAATTCTATCCAAGTTTTAAGACAATGTTGTACATCTATTAATGTTGGACTATCCACAGAATTTTTTACACAAACAAGACCAAAGAAATAATACTTTCCGTTCTTAATAACAGTTACTTCTCGTGTCTTTAGTTGAGATTCTAACAATTCTTCTTTTAAAATTTTCTTCTTTTCCACTAAAGCCCTTGAAATAATAGTGTTGAGTGAGCAATCTGCTGACATGAAGTATGCAACATGACTGAATTTATTAAAAAGATGTTTTTGTGAAATTTGAACGTTACTTTGTGTTTCTGAGGTTTCCGTTATAACTGGCTTACTTCTAGTATCCATAACTTCTTGTCGTTTTAGATTTCTTCTGTGGTATCTCGATGGTTTGTAGTCCTTATCCATATCGAAGTTCTTCTCTTTGTTAGGGGATATTTCAGGTACTTCCATTGCTTCGTACGTTTCTAAATTTTTAAATTTAGTACATGGTGATCTAAATGTTGGTGTGACCGTTTCGGTTTTTTCTGTGTCATTTTGTTTGAGTCTGCTAATGTCTGAATTTTTTGGTAATAATTGAATTTGCGGATTTTCTTGTTGTGGATTCGTCTGTGATTGATTCACTAACTTTGGCCATAGATCTATACCTGAAATTGAGATTGGTTCGCTGTCTTTAAATTTCTTTATGTCGGGATCGCTCTCTGGATATGACTGAATTTCATCATAATTGATGAGCTTTTTATTTTCCCTGCGTAACTTATTATCTATATCATCTTTCTTATTTGTATTTACTTTTTTATATTCTTCTTCATTACCTTTATTTTTATATTCATTTACTGGACAGTGAATCTCAACTTCAATTTCTTCTTTTCTACTAGGCATATTATTGTGATCATTTAATAAGTATTTATTTTTCTTTTTAAATTCTTCTTTCTTCTCAAGTAAGTGTTCAATATTTATTTCTTCTTGTAAATTATCAGTATTTTCACATAACTCGTTTGTATTCTTATGTTCAAAATAATTTTCTTTTCTTCCATTATTTAACTTACTAATATTATTACTGTTCGTTTCACTTTCAATAGATTCTGTATAACTTTCATCACTACTGTAAACATCATCTGAATCGCTGCTATTTGAAATATCCGCATCATTTTTTTCGTAAAAATATTTCGTTTTTGCTTTCGGTAAGTTTTTATTTTCCGATTTATTTAGAGACTCTTGCTTCTTTGGTTTACCTCTTTTTCGTAATTGATCCTGTGTACTCAATAGTGTAGGGTGTTTTCTGGGCCTACCTCTGCCGCGAGGTTTTGTTAATTCCGATTGTGTAGCATTCTTCTCTTCAGTGTTCCTCTTCAATTCTTGTTTTCTAGGTCGCCCTCTTTTTCGTTTTTCTATTTGTTCTATAGGATATTTTCTAGGTCTTCCTCTACCGCGAGGTTTTGTTGTTTCTGACAGTGCGATATTTTCTTTTTTTTTTTCTTTCTTAAATTTTGTATGCGAGTTTTTAGATAATTCAATTATATTTTTCCTTGGTCTACCCCGTTTTCTAGGTACCTGTTCCAGCTGACGTAGTGGATATTTCCTTGGTCTTCCACGTTTCCTTGTAGTTTTTGATAGAGGCTGCTTTGATGAAGATAACTTTTCTTGTAAGGCTGATAGTTGCTGTCCTAAAGCCAAACTATTGGAAAGTCCTAATGATTCCTTTTGGTTCTCCTGCGTCTTGTCTTCATCTTCCGTGGAGGAGTCGGATTCTTCCTTGGTGATTATTTTTCGCGGTCTTGGATTTCCTGAAGAGTCATCCGTAGAAGAACGCATACGTGTTCTAGGTTGATAGGATGTTTCTTGTTTCTTCAGTACCTGAACTGAGTCCTCTGAGTCGCTGACGTATTTTCTGGTTGGGTACTGATGTGTAATTTTTGGTTTTTTAAATTCTTCCTGATCTTGGCTATCTGAAGAACGTGGCCTAATTGGCATTACCCAGACTTCTTCCTTCACATCCGCAGGATTCCTTGATAGTGCATCTGCTACGTTATTTAATCTTCCTGGTTGATGAATAATCTCAAATTCATAGTCATTTAGGATTATTAACCACCTTTGTAATTGTTGCGGAGGGTTGACCTTTGATTTTAAAAATGTAATTGCTTTATTATCTGTTATTAATTTAAATTTTCTTCCATATAGGTACGGTCGATAATGTTGTATAGCTTTAACTATTGCTAGTAACTCTTTTTTCAGTGAATCGTATTTTTTTTCCGTTTTCGATAATGTTTTAGAATAAAATGATATGGGGTGATCAAAGCCTTCAAACTTTTGGCTAAGGACGGCGCCCACTGCGTAATCTGAAGCGTCTGTTGTTACTGTAAATTCTTCGTTGAAATTTGGGTAACGCAAAATAGGGGCTTCCGCAATTCTATTTTTTAAATATTTAAATGCTTCATCCTGTTCTTTTTCCCAATGGAATTTTACGTTTTTCTTTAATAATTCATTCAACGGGCTAGCAATATTAGAGTAATTTTTTATGAAACGCCTATAGTAGCCTGATAATCCCAGAAATTGCCTTATACTTTTGACGTCCGTTGGTGTCGGAAATTCTGTTATCGAGTTGATTAGTTTATGGTCTGGTTTAACTCCTGCTGGTGTTATTAAATGTCCGAGGTACGTTACTTCCTTTTTCAAGAATTCGCATTTATCTACCTGTAGTGTTAATTTCGCCTTTTCCAATCTTCGTGCTAATTTACAGAATTTTCGATAATGTTCATCAAGTGTTCTTGCATATATAACAATGTCATCTAAGTATACAAAAATTTCTGCTCCGAGAAGACCCGACAGAATAACGTCCATTAGTCTTTGAAAAGTCCTAGGGCCATTTTTCAGCCCAAAAGGCATACGTTTAAATTCATAGTGTCCTCTGGGAGTTGAGAATGCAGTTTTATATCTATCTTCCGGACTCATTTCAATTTGATGAAAACCGGATGCCAAATCCAAAACAGAAAAGTAACGTGCATCGCCCAATTGATCTAGGATTTCAACTATGTTAGGAAGAGGATATGCATCGTCTATGGTCTTTTCATTTAATTTGCGGTAATCTATCACCATGCGCCACTTTTTGTTTCCTTTTGAATCTGGCTTTTTTGGAACTATCCAAACTGGCGAATTAAACGGCGAGGTCGATTGCGTGATAATATCTTTATTTAGTAGTTCTTCAACTTGTTTTTCCATTTCCTCCTTATGTACAGGTGGAAACCTGTATTGTCGAACATTAATTGGTATATTATCAAAAGTTGGAATTGTATGCTGGGTTACCGATGTAGAACCCAGTTGTTCACCTGGTAAGTGGAACAACTGAGGGTACTCTGCAACTAATTTATGCACGTGTTGTCTTTCATCTTCACTTAGATGGTCCAAGCGAAGGGAAGACTCTATTTTCTTAATTCTTTCTTCTCGATATATTGTTTTAATTCCAGCATTTTTAATCAAATTATTTATTTTACAATTTTGATTTTGTTCGAGCATACCGATGTCCTCCAGAACATTTCTGTTTTCCGCAATCACCTTCTCCACCGCTATCAACTCTACAGTTGGAATCTCCAAATTAATTGGTGTTTCAGTTGAATTGGTAGCGTAAAGGTATGCGATTCCATCCCTATTCGCAACCAACGCACCACCTAAGAAAAGACCACGACCCGCTTTTACAACTGGGATATAGCCTTCTTTTAAACATGTTTCTTTTAATTTCACATACATTAATGTTTTTGTCCTTGCAGGCAAATGAACCTTTTCGTCAGTGGCAAACGGAATCAATTCTCCGTTGAAACGCATACATTTGTCGGAGTAAGAAATTTCAACTTGGTTGTCGCAAAAGAAGTCATTTCCCAAAATACCATCTTCTTTAATGGGGAACTCGTTATCGACTACATGAAAATCTGTTAAGATTCCTTTTACATCTATAACGCATTTCCCTTTAGTGTAGACTTTATTTGCAGTTATGCCCGAAAGTGAATATACAATGTCTGTGCGAATGTTAATGTGTTCGGGGACCTTCCTTTCCTTAATTAAACTGATTTCTGCTCCAGAATCTAAGAAAAATTTTGCTTGTTCGTCCTCTAAATCTAATGAGTGTATAAAAATTGATGAAGGTGGATGATGATATTGCGATTTATAAGGAATTTGAGCAGTTTTTAGTTCGAAGTTTGGCGCTCCTGAGAGCTGCTCGGCGTTGCGCCATTTCGCCGGCCTCTCTTCCCGTTTTTTGCCTCAATACCTGAAGAATTTTGAATATCATCGGTATTGTTGCTTTCCTGCTGTTTATTAAATGTTTGATGATACTGACTTGGGGACTGTGATCTCGATCTGGGAGATTGTGGATAATTAAAATCTTCTGGAAATTGGTTATAATTTGGATGTTGGTTTTGAAACTGATTCCAACGAGGACTCGGAGATCTATTCCAAGTTTGACATTGCTTATTTCTAATTTGGTTTTGTGGCAGATTATTAGCCTGGTTTGGGTAATAATTTCCCCAGTTTTGATTTACAGATTGATATGGGGATTGATTTGGAAACTGGTTCGAGAAATTGTCTGAAAAGGGATTTGTGAATTGCTTTTGAAAATTATTCGGATATTGATTCCGAGGATTACTGAAAATTCTATTCTGAAAATTGTTTGAGTATCGATTTTGGAGGTTATTCGGTCTTCGATTGTAGTTTTGAAAATTATTTGGGGTATTATTTTGAAATCTATTTGAAAACTGATTCCAAAAACTATTTGGAAACTGTCTATTTTGAAATTGATTATATCCGTTCTGTGTATAAAATGGATTATCTCTACCGTTGTCATGCCCTCTGCTTTCATGGTAAAAATTTTGATTATAATTTTCCGAACGATTTCGAGAGTACCTATAGGGTGAAGGTGAGTTTCTACGGTATCTTTTATTTAAACTATCATCTCCGTTACCAATCTGGGATTCATTGTAGTGATCTCTGCGTGAACGATTTTGATTTCCTATTGATCTACACTCTATGATACTATGACCATCTACTCTGCAAAATGAGCAATATTGATTGTTGAATTTATACAAGGTGTTTCGACTGTTGTTGTAATGATTATCTGAACTAAATGTAGCATCAGCAAAACGAACTTTTGCTATTCTTTCAGTAACTGATTCTAAAGCATCCTGTTCTTTTATATTTTCTCGGTACTGTCTATGATCCTGTCTTCTATTGAGTTCTTTTTCAACTTTAACAGCTTCCTCAATAGCTGCATCGATTGAATCATATGATTGCCTCATAAGGAAGTTTCCAATATTTTCATGTAATCCCCTAATATAGCTTCTCATTGCTGACTTTTTTAATTCTTCTAATCTACCATCAAGGTATGCTATTTGTTCGGCAGAAGCATATGTCGTTTTTAACCGTTTCTCAATTTTAAATAGTATTTTCTGTGTTCTCAAAGAGTAATCAAATACTGGCTCATTGTAATTTTGAACACACGATTTAAGTTCATTTTCTAAGTCACTTAATTCTTTATCCTGTCCAAAATGTTTTTTAATATCTTTTAATAAAGCATTTAAATTGGTGTAATTTCTAGTTTCGACATAATCCGATATTTTACCCGCTAATTTAAATGGAATCATTGTTAAAAATTTTTCCTGGTCCGGTCTTCCTAGTACTCTTTGCGCCCGTTCGCATTTTTGAATGAACGTGTCTATCGAAATATTCGTTCCGTCGAATAAAGGTATATTATTAAACACATCTTTAAACGCTACTGTTTCCGCCATTTTAGGTGTTACTTGATTAAAAAGCCTTGATAAGTAATAATCCGGTATATCGGGCAATTGATTAGTTTTCGACAATTTTTCTTCTTGTTGTGGGTTCTTATTTTGAATTGTTAGTAAATCTTTTAATTTAACATACTGCGTATCACGAGAGTAGTTCCTAGTTTCTATATTTACTTTTTCCTTTATGGGAGAAATTTTGAAAAAAATGTTTAAATCAGACTTACTAAAATGAAAATTCAGATAGGAATTTGTAGAAAATTTTGTAAAGTTCAATATTTTAATGCTACAGCGATTGGAATTGTTATTGCCAATACAGTAATCTTTTTCCTACAATCACCAAATAAATCAATTTTAACGATAAATATGTATATTTATTATTTTTCTTTCAAAATACAAATTAAATGTGTCACTTTTCCATATTTTGTTTTATCTTGTTATATGATTTATTATTGTAAATAGAAATTGTACTTACATGAATAATGGTCCGATGAAGTACAAAATTGATGTTATAGTTGCTTTCATGGTCTCGGGGTTCCTCGTATACTAGTTCTTCGTATGCACCCTCTGTTTTTTTTTTCTTTCCTTCCAATGGTACCGTGGAGTTCCTTTCTTCTTCTTTCTCTTCCTTGTTTTTAAGTGAATTCGTCAGATGTTCCAATTTTTCTTCTTCTTTTTTTTTCTTCTTTTTTTTTATGTTTAGTTTCTTTTTTTTTTTTTTTCGCTTCTTTTACTTATTCATTTATTTGTTTACTTATTTATTCGTTTGTTAGTTTATTTATTTCTCACTTCATTTGTTCATTTATTTAGTTATATATTTAGTTATTTATTTATTTGTATTAGAAACGATAGGTTCCTAAACCGCTGTCACCACTTTCTGTGACGGGAAGGCAAAAGAAGAACCGCTAAACTATATCAAACTATGATGGCACTTTATTCCCGATCTTTTCTCTACAACCGTTTCAATCGAACTCTAAAAAGGAACTCTTCACTCCCAATCGTCGCCACGATACAGTCGTTGCCGAGCGGTCAAAAACGCTGATTTTGTGATACCGATTTCCAGAACATTCGATGCAAACCTGCATGCGAATTCTTTACACCGGATGTTCTCAGGAAGAAACTTGATCACAAAATCTGCTAAGGTGACGGAAAGTCATGAATGTGACAAATTCAAACTAATATAAATCTAATTTATTGTAACTCAATCTTACTAATAAATTCTACATTTTGACCTGAAATAAATATTTAATCTATTAAGGGGGGGGGTATGGTTTTGAAGGCAGAAAAAAACAGGTTTTTACAGATTTTTTTTTGGGCGTACGGTGAAAGTACATTTATTTCTGATTGTTGTACATTAAAGAGTAGTAATTGAACTATATTCTGTGAAATATTGGTTCAAAAATATTGAAAATTGACCGAATGGCAGCAATTCTTCGCAGGCGCCTCAGAAGAAATACATTTTGCGGTGCACATCATATCTCAGCACTGGATCATCTGAAATGAAATAACCAAAGTTTTTTCCTTAATTTTTATGTCCCTCTAGGTATCGCTGCCGAGTTTTTCCATTTTTTTTAATTTTTGAACTTTTTACAAGACTTGAAAGTGAAAATACCGATTTTTGGCCTAAATTCATGACTATTGTTGTTAATAATAAGAAAAATAAAATCAAAGACGAAAAAATCTCGCCAGGGTTACCTCATAAATTATGTAAGGAAATACTGTAAAAAATTTGAGAACGATCGGTTGAATAGATTTTCAGATACAGTGTGCACCGACTCAAAAAACATCGACTTGAGAAAAACGCGTTTAAAGTTTTTCGTAGCGAAAAGACCCTGATAAAACTTAGTAAGCTATTTATTTTTTATTTTACTCACATAGAATCATCAATGCCGGGACCATAGAGTATAGAACTTTCGTCAAGAATGTCCAAAGCATCTTTTTTATCAAGTCTGCGGCGAATTCTATCATTTTTAGCGGTTTCAGCTGCTCGCTCATCTGCTCTGTTCATTCGAATATTGTTGGTTCGAAGCGCCCATCCATGACAACTTGGACCAGTACTTATTCGCATCTCTTCTAGGAAGGTTAAATAAGCTTTACAGCCTTCATTGAAAACACAAGCAGCCACTGAAGATGCAAATTCGACGATAATTGCTGAACCACTCTCAACTTTCGGCGCAAACTTCCAAATAAGCTGGTTCAAACTCTCATTATTATTTTGTGTGAATCCGCCAATACATCGCTCTAGGAGAGCATCTTTGCTTAAATCTTCATAAATTGGCTTGATTCCTTGTAAAACATCAGTTGGTAGAGCAGAATATGTGTGTTTGAAATTATTCAACTTGTTTGAAGCTGCAGCTTTCTGCCATTCACACCATGAGTCTTCTCCGCTAGGGCAGTTTTCGTGTTGTGGTTTTGCATCGGTTGAGGCATAATGATAGTAAGTAGCCCAAATGGCTTTCTTCATTTCTTCTACAGAATTAGAATTGAAACGAATTGCACGACCATAGTACTGGGTGAGCTTATCAATCATTTTTGCAGTCAGTAACGAGGTTCTTTGCATTTTTCACATTTTATTTTTATCTTGAAACCAAGACCTATTTTGCCACAACACTGAAATGATACTGTACTATCACAAACTGCACACTTCACTAACGTAGAAATTGTTGAAAAAACTAACAGAAAATCAATGATTCTGAAATGCTTATTTGTATCTTCAGCAACTTCTTGGCTAAAACTTAGTCTGATTTTTTTCGTTGACGTACTCCTTGTCTCAATATCGTCATCGTTTCTTCGTTTATGCGGAGGAACTATTTTTTTACCTCGATACAACTTTTTACCACTCTCCTTTCTACACTCTCTGGAAACTTTTCTCGGCATTTTGCGAACAACAAAAATATCACAACGAAATAGAGTAAGAAAATACAACACGACTGTTACACTCCGCGTCTGCTTCGAAAATGAAGTAACACCAGGTACCGGGGTACCGTTACAACGACCCTGTCTAAGACCTTTCTGGAAACTGCTTAGGGACAATAACAAAAGAAGATTGGACAATAACAAAAGAAGATTGGAGAATAACAAAAGAAGATTGGACAATAACAAAAGAAGATAACAAAAGAGATTGAGAAACAACTGCCTTCCCGCTGAGCGGTTACAGCTCAGGTAGTCGTTCGAGACACGTCTACTTCCAAAGCTATATCTTTGTGAGTTTTGCTCCGATTGACTTCCTATTAACAGACAACATTCTTGAAATACTATACTTTCATAATATGCAATAAAAAAAAATCACTTTTTTTGAACCCTCAAAACCATACCCCCCCCTTAAATTAAACCAATTTAAATTTTTTTATTATTAATAATATAAATAAAAAAATAAAATTTAAATAAATTTTTAAATTAAAAAGATAATTAATATTAATGAAATTATAATTCTTAAAAAAATTTCAGATAACGGTGTGACAGAGAACGATTCTCTGCCCCAAAAAGTCCCGTAACCCGTGACACGCGGAAACTCGGATCGATAATTGAGGTTAGGAACCGCGAGATTTTGACAATTATCGATCCGACCTGGAAGTCCATCTAGTCTGTAAGGTAATAGTTTGTAAGATAATTTATTGCGTCCCGACTCAGTCGGTAAAATGTATTAGAACCGACGCTAGGTTCGAAAGGGCGTATGATCTATAATGTTACGATCGATATCGTGTAATCGGACCGATGGCGACATCGGTCGGCCGAAACCCAAAGTGATAAGCACGGCACGCTGACCCCTCAAAAGCAACGACGAATGAAGAGAGCCATGGAGCACGACACTTCCGGGAAGAAAACTCCGAAGTCCAACTCCACGACGGGAGATCCTGGAAACCCGAGGAAACCACTCGACACCCCGAGATTCACACGGGACAGGAGGCCGAATATTCGGCGAAGTCCCAGACAGCCGTATCCGGTTCTTATGGGAGAGATACGATTCTCTTCGTATCGGGCGAGACTCTCAACGACTCGAGAGGTTCTCGCCAAATCGGAGAAGAAACCGGAAAACGGTAACTTCCACGTCGGATCGCAGACGAGACACGTCGCACGGAGCCCGAGAAGGACGAATTTCGATTTTTCTCGAGGACGAGAGAAAAAGGGCAACGCCACGTTTGAACCGCGGAGTGTCCGAGATATTCGGAAGCCGTCAAGAGAGACGAAAGTGGAACCGGGAGATATAGGAGCTCGAGTCAGAGCGTCCGAGTTTCCGAAGACGACCGGTGTACGGTAAGGGCCACCATCTTCCATATAAAGACGACCGAGTGGGCTCGGCGCTTCCCGTATGCCAACGGGGAGCCCAGAATCGATTTTGAGCGGGCTCAGCGTGCCCTGGTCGGCAATGATCTTTTATTTGTTATTTTTCTTTTGTTTCTGTTCGAACTGAATATAGTTGCTTCTTTTTTTTATTTATTTATTTTGCGTTTTTCTTTTTGCTTGACCGTGTCGAACCCTCCCCTCTTCCATATACTGGCTCAGCCGGAGCATTTTAGATCCCCGAAATCGTGGTACTTAGTACCTGGCGCCCAGAACCCCCTGAATTCTTTGCATGCAAATTTTTCAGGACCGAGATCAACGGAGATCGGGGTTACGAGACCCCCCTTTATAGTGACGTCGAAAATACCACGTCACAAATTGGCGCCCAACGTGGGGCCCAATACGAATCAGTGCGAAGAGGATTACGCGGAGTGTTTTAAAAGATAAAAATAAATAAAAATTCATCCATTTCTTTCTATTTCCTTTTTCTCTTTTCCATCGAAAATTTTCGGGAGTGCGAGTGTGAAACTTCAGCCATTGAGATCGCACCGACCGTTACGTTCATCCGTAGCTTTATCGTTCGAATAGAAGAAAGCCGAACCGAACCGAACGCAACCGAGTTTCTCCGAAGTGAACTTAGTCTCGCGAAAAGTGAAAATTGACAGGTCGGGAAGAGTAACCGGCCGTCGCTAGGATAATAGTGTACCGATTTTCTTTCGGGTTGCCATCGTAGTGCGCGAGTGATTAATATCATTCTTTTTCATTGTTAATAGTCGAAAAATAAAATAGAAAAAGAGAAATATTCGACCGGAATTCGTGAATAGTAATAACCGAATATAGGCACCCGAAGGAAGGTGGGGTTACTACATTATCGGGAGTGTTTAGGAGCGCGTACCTAGTTTTTTTGTTTATTCGCTGCCTCTCCCTCCCCCGTTCGAGAGAACCGAATTAACCGCGGAACCGAATCGTCCGGGGAACCGAATCGAATTTTCATTTTTCTTTTTTTGAGAACCCGTATCGGCGGGAAAAATAAAATTCTTTTTTATTTATTTAAATTTTTTTTTGAAAATCGAAAAATGGCACAGGTACCCGATTATGTCGAATCCACCGCGGCCTGCGATGAACTTTTGTTAGGTTATGATGAGGAAGCCTTGCGGCAGGCGTTGCAACGTTTAGGGTTGGATACCGAAGGTACCTTAGTTGAATTAAGGTCGAGATTTCTCCAACATAGACAACGCTTAACCGAAGCGGTAGCAACGGAAGCGGCACTTGCGCCGATGATGTCGATAGGCGAATTATCGGAATTAGATATTAGTCGACAGCGTCACCGCGATCTATTGACGCTGTTAGCGGAATACGAGCATCGATTGCTCGGCGGAACCCGTGGTAGGGCGACCGATTTTTGGACGGTTTCCTCCCTAGGGGGCGATTTTCTTACCGATCCAAATATCGGAACGGGAACGCAAACCCGAACACCGACTACCTCGGTGACTACCGATGTGTTGGTGTCGTTAGCCGTCTCGACGGTAACTACGGTTACCAGCACGACATTAACCGAGAGTACGTCATCCTCGGAGCGGCGAGGAACGGGACGACAACCGACCGTGACGTTTCGGGATCCACACTGGTTACCCCCAGTGACTCTCGCGACCGGGACAACCGTAACAATGAGTACCGGAACAACAATGACGACGACGAGCACAACGGGTCAAGCCACCCCGCTGGGAGCAGAAGTAAGGGAGGCATTCCTGGACAGGAACCTTCCTCGAAGCTCGACCCGAATCCAACAGTACCCTCGACAGACGCACGAAGGATTACTCGATTTTCCGACATACTCGGTAGTACCCCGACCGGAAGAAGACGCGTATGTTCGATTTCCCCGGGAATCGGTGAGCAGGCGAAACGAAGTGGAAGTTCGCGATGCCTCGCAGGCACAGCAGGTGCCACTATCGCAATCTTCGCCGCAGGGGTACCGAACGGACTACCGAACGGAAGACCGAACAGATTACCGAACAGATTACCGGACAGATTACCGGACGGATCGAGCCACGACCTGTAGACCGCGGACGGACTTTACGCACGAAAGGACGTCGCGACCGACAGAGGACACCCCGAGGATGCCGAGTATATCTCGAGAGACTTCGGCACTGACCACCACTGTTAGTCGGTGGCGGATTTCGTACCGCGGTAAGGAAGACGGAAGCGCCGAAGACTTTCTGGAGAAAGTCGAAGATTGGGCAACTTTGGGAGGACTAAGCCTAGACAGTTTGCTTTGCGCCCTCCCCACGATCCTCAAGGGACTACCACTACAGTGGTATCGAGTCCACCGAAATGAATGGGAAACTTGGCGACAATTCCGCCAAGAATTCCTCTCGCGATTTGGTGCTCGAGATCTGCAAAACAGACTCGACGATTTTATTCGTAAGCGGACACAGGGAGAAGACGAGTCAATCGCGGACTTTGTCACGTGTATCGAGGGATGCGTAGCCCGGATGATCCGACCAATTCATCCGGACGATTTACTCGAAATAGTCCTTCGAAACCTACGACCGGCGTACAGACGGGAACTGAATCCGAACGACATCGGAACGTTAGCAGATCTGGTTGATCTCGGAACCGCGAGAGAAATCTTGTGGGCCGATATCAAGCAATTTAAGCCGCCCCCGTCGGTGGAAGATTCTCCCCTGGTCGAATTCGCGTATAAGTCGAAAACGAGAAAGTTTAATGATCGGAAAATTTCGAATAGCGATTTAGCAGCGGTGGAAGAACGCGTCGGGAAAGGAACCGAGAAACCAGAGGGAAAACCCACCTATTCGAAGGTGGTGAAAATGCGAAGTCCGACTAGGTCGGAACGAGGTCATCCGACCCCGCAATCAGGAAGCTCAGTTTCCTCTCGGAAGGAGGAAGCTGCTAAATCGAACCCATGGAAATGCTGGAACTGTGGCAGCGAGAAGCATTTGTTAAGAGATTGTCCCCAGCCGAAGAAGGAGGGACATTGTTATCGCTGTAGCAATTCCAGAGCCCCTAAGCCGAACTGCCCGAGGTGTTCGGGAAAAGGAAACGGGAAGTAGTCCCGACAGTCCCGGATACTTCCCTCGAAGACAAGAGGACTGACGCGAGCGAACCGATAATTTCGAGTACCTCAGCTGACCCTGTGATGCCATGTGGCGAGGTAATCGAAAACCGAAATCCGACAAGACCGTTCATCTACGTTCAGGTCGGCAAACATATGGTGAAGGCTTTACTGGACACCGGGTCCAGCCGATCCTTTCTTGGCGCCTATGGGTTAAATCCCGGGTTCCGGGAAGGGAGGGTATTCCGAACGCCGCGAGTAGATCGTATAATTACCGCGAATGGGCAGGAAGAGACGATTAAAGAGGAAACGACTCTTACGATAACCGTCGACGGACTATGTAAAGAATTCGACGTACGAATCATTCCGAGTCTCTCTACCGATATGATTCTCGGAATTGACTTTGTAAACGCGTTCGAAATCGTCATTGATAGCGCGAACGCTCAGTGGATTTCGAAATTAACGGATGTGCCACACGTTTTTGCCGAAGGTACATCGGACGAGTTAACCCCCCGAAATGTTATCGAGTGTTACGGTATCGTAGATTTATCGGAAACCGAAAAAGAGCGTTTGAAGGCATTCCTCGCGAAGGAAATACCGTCAGTATCCGGTAAAACCGGGAAAACTGCGTTAATCGAACATCGGATCGATACACAAGGAAACGCGCCGATTAAACAGCGGTATTACCTTGTATCGCCACCGGTACGGCGAGCCATGTATGACGAGGTCGATCGCATGCTGGGAGAAGGAGTAATAGAGCCTTCCCACAGTGCGTGGTCGACACCGATCGTCATGATCAAAAAGCCGAACGGGACATACCGATTTTGTCTCGATTTCAGGAAGGTGAACGCGATTTCGAAGAAGGATGCGTATCCTCTTCCGTACATGGAAGGGATACTGGACAAATTACGATCGGCAAGGTACATTTCGACACTCGATTTAAGCCAAGCCTTCCATCAAATTCCGTTGGAAGAGTCCAGCAAGGAAGTGACCGCTTTTACGGTACCGGGGAAAGGCCTCTTTCAATTTACTCGAATGCCATACGGTTTATCAGGCGCCCCGGCCACGTTCCAGCGGTTACTTGACCGATTAATCGGTCCCGAAATGGAGCCTTGCGCATTTGCGTACCTCGACGACATAATCGTAGCCACTCCGACCTTCGAGGACCATTTAAAATGGTTGCGGAAAGTACTCGATCGAATTCGGGAAGCCGGATTGTCGATAAACCCGGAAAAGTGTGAGTTTTGTCGCGAAGAAGTCAGATATCTAGGTTTCCGAGTAAATCGGAACGGGTTGAATGTAGACCCCGAGAAGATTGAGCCAGTATTGAATTACCCGGCGCCTAAAACGATCACGCAATTACGCAGATTTTTAGGCATGGCGTCGTGGTATCGCCGATTCTTGCGCGACTTCGCGACAATGTCGACTCCTCTTACAAAGTTACTGAAAAAGAACGTGCGATGGCACTGGGGAGACGAACAAAAGGAAGCTTTTGAGAAGTTAAAATCAGAATTATCGTCTGCCCCAGTTTTGTCAACGCCCGATTTCAGTAAACCGTTCGTTCTACAAACCGACGCGAGTAGTTTCGGGATTGGAGCCGTATTAACGCAAACGATTGACGATAAGGAACACGTCATTGCGTTTGCCAGCCGAACCCTATCGGATGCCGAAAGAAAGTACTCGGTGACGGAAAAAGAGTGCTTGGCGGTGGTATGGGCGATTCGAAAATACCGGCACTACCTGGAAGGGTATCATTTCACTGTGATAACCGACCATAGTAGTCTTAGATGGTTACACCATCTAAAAAGTCCGGATGGTCGCCTTGCTCGATGGGCTCTCGAACTCCTCGAGTACGACTACCAAGTCGTCCACCGCAAAGGTGCATTACACCACGTACCCGACGCTCTTTCGAGAATGTACGAGGGAGAAATCGGGGAAAACACCGAAATTTCGGTAATCGATGAGACTTCGGAGGTACCGAAACCTCCGACCGAATCCGCGAAAATACGGTGGTACAATAATCGATTGGACCATGTAACGAAATACCCCGCGAAAAACGAGGGGTGGAAATCAGAAAACGGTGTATTGTATCGGTATCAACCGAATTCCTTTCTCGATCATCTCGTTCCCGATTTGAATGCGAGGAAAATCGTCGTTCCTCCACGCATGAGAATGGAAATTTTACGAGAAGTCCACGATGAGCCGCAGGCCGGACATCTCGGCGTCGCGAAGACCTACTTCCGGGCCAGTGAAAATTATTACTGGCCGGGGATGTATCTCGATACCCTCGATTACGTAAGAAAATGCGATACCTGTCAGAGGGGAAAGGTAGAGCAACAAGCACCGAAAGGATTGATGGGCCAACGAAGCATCCATGGCCCATGGAAAGTGGTCGCCGCCGATATCATGGGACCTTTTCCGAAAAGTACGGCAGGATATTCCTATGTCTTGGTGTTTCACGATCTACACACCAAGTGGATAGAGTGTGTACCGTTGCGAGCTGCTAACGCTAAAACCGTCGAGTTAGCTTTTGAGAAACAGGTTTTATACCGATGGGGATGTCCCGACATCTTCCTGTCGGATAACGGCACGGAATTCGCGAATAAACGATTAATCACCTTTCTCAAAGCTTTCGGTATCCATTTCGCGACGTTGCCAACGTATCACCCGCAAGCTAATCCGGTCGAACGAATGAACCGGGTGTTAAAAACGATGATAGCCTCGTACGTAGGGGGAAATCATAAGCGTTGGGATGAGCACCTACATCAATTTCAGTTTGCTTATAACACCGCGGTTCATAGCACACTGAAGATGAGCCCCGCTTTTCTCAACTTTGGACGACTCCCATCACCGCCGAAATTCGCGAAACGGATAATCGAGGGAAACGTGACGATTCCAGTCCAGGACGCGAAGGACTGGACGGATCGAATGTTGCGCATGTCGGAAATCCACGACCTAACCCTGCAGTATCTCGAGGAAGCCCACGAAAAACAGGCTAAATATTATAATCAGGGAAGGCGCGATGTCCGATTCTCCGAAGGAGACATCGTTTGGAAACGAAATAGGATCTTATCCTCCGCGAGTCAATCGTTTACCGCGAAACTAGCCCCGAAGTACGATGGCCCGTATACCATCTCGAGAGTATTATCGCGAACGACGTACGAATTACGTAACCAAGATGGCGTAATAATCGGGAAACAGCATATCTCGGATTTAAAACCCGCGCGAATCGACAGCCCCGAAAAATCGCGGCGCGAAGTACTCGAAGAGGATCCTCCAGAATCGAAAGAAACCGAGACGGCGGAACCACAGCCTTCGACGAGTGGAAGCGGACCGAACCCTAAGAGGAAACGCGGAAGACCGCGAAAATTCCCGCGACCACCCGATCGGGTAGATAGAGAACCTACGCTTGATCCTAACCTGCATGATCCTCCCTCTACCCGACGCTATAATCTTCGTCGCCACTAGAGCAAGCTTTAGAGGACCCGAACTTATCGGAGTATAAACTAACCAACGAAACATAGGAATGGATAGTTCATTTTCCTAATACCATCGTACGATCCTAAGACCGACTACCTTCAGACACGATCAAGTAGGGAAACGTATAACGAGTTAATTTATTCAACTTATTTTACTTTTTTTTTAGAATGAATCGACTATTATATGTTGACCATGGCATAATCGAGTCTGCTAATGATGTGAAATTTAGTCTTTCAGACGAACCCGCTCGGACGGTAAGTGGCCCTCTTCCGTCCTCCGGACGTTGTCTAAAGGGGGGGGGAGTTTGTGACAGAGAACGATTCTCTGCCCCAAAAAGTCCCGTAACCCGTGACACGCGGAAACTCGGATCGATAATTGAGGTTAGGAACCGCGAGATTTTGACAATTATCGATCCGACCTGGAAGTCCATCTAGTCTGTAAGGTAATAGTTTGTAAGATAATTTATTGCGTCCCGACTCAGTCGGTAAAATGTATTAGAACCGACGCTAGGTTCGAAAGGGCGTATGATCTATAATGTTACGATCGATATCGTGTAATCGGACCGATGGCGACATCGGTCGGCCGAAACCCAAAGTGATAAGCACGGCACGCTGACCCCTCAAAAGCAACGACGAATGAAGAGAGCCATGGAGCACGACACTTCCGGGAAGAAAACTCCGAAGTCCAACTCCACGACGGGAGATCCTGGAAACCCGAGGAAACCACTCGACACCCCGAGATTCACACGGGACAGGAGGCCGAATATTCGGCGAAGTCCCAGACAGCCGTATCCGGTTCTTATGGGAGAGATACGATTCTCTTCGTATCGGGCGAGACTCTCAACGACTCGAGAGGTTCTCGCCAAATCGGAGAAGAAACCGGAAAACGGTAACTTCCACGTCGGATCGCAGACGAGACACGTCGCACGGAGCCCGAGAAGGACGAATTTCGATTTTTCTCGAGGACGAGAGAAAAAGGGCAACGCCACGTTTGAACCGCGGAGTGTCCGAGATATTCGGAAGCCGTCAAGAGAGACGAAAGTGGAACCGGGAGATATAGGAGCCCGAGTCAGAGCGTCCGAGTTTCCGAAGACGACCGGTGTACGGTAAGGGCCACCATCTTCCATATAAAGACGACCGAGTGGGCTCGGCGCTTCCCGTATGCCAACGGGGAGCCCAGAATCGATTTTGAGCGGGCTCAGCGTGCCCTGGTCGGCAATGATCTTTTATTTGTTATTTTTCTTTTGTTTCTGTTCGAACTGAATATAGTTGCTTCTTTTTTTTATTTATTTATTTTGCGTTTTTCTTTTTGTTTGACCGTTTCGAACCCTCCCCTCTTCCATATACTGGCTCAGCCGGAGCATTTTAGATCCCCGAAATCGTGGTACTTAGTACCTGGCGCCCAGAACCCCCTGAATTCTTTGCATGCAAATTTTTCAGGACCGAGATCAACGGAGATCGGGGTTACGAGACCCCCCTTTATAGTGACGTCGAAAATACCACGTCACAACGGAAATATATAAAAAATATTATTAGTAAATCCTTTCGTGTATCATCAAATTATAAATCAAGTTCCTCTAAAAAAACATTAAATACTGCCAAATTTTTTAGATTTCATAATAAATAGATACTAACCTAACTTTTAAATAATATTTACATTTTCATAATAGGGTATCTAATCCTAGTCTTCAATAAAATTTATTAAATTAATCATTAATTTTATTAATTTAAATATTTAATTTTAAATTTAAATTATACCTATAATTTAAAATTTATTTATTAAAAAAAAATATTCTAATTAATTAAATTTAATTCAAATTATTAACTTTAATCATTTGTATAACCGCAATTGCTGGCACAAATTTTTATTAATTATATTTTTATTATCTAATGTAACATTAATTAATACTTTTATAATATTATATACTTCTATTTAGAATTAAAATTATTTAAATTATACTATTAAAATTATAAAATTTTAATTATATAATTATGTATAAAAATTAAATCATTTTTACTAAAAATTAAAATAATATTGTTAACCAAAAAACCAAAATTAAATTTTATAAAATACAATTTAAATCAATATATTAATTTTAAATAAACATATTATTTATAATTATTATTTATAAATTAAAGGAATTTCTCTATATACTGCGACCGCCGATCTCCCCGTTTCCCCTTTCTAGGTGGACACGGAGATACCGGCGTTTACAAATCCTGCCCCTTCGTCCCTTCCCGTGAGGGTAAGGGTCGTTTTAGGGAGGGCACCCTTGCTCGTAAGAGCTCCAAGGGGTTATTGGGCGCCAGTCAGGATCCTTTTTTGGGGATCCTGACGCGGTACGCAAGAAAACGAGACAACAAAAAAAAAAGAAACACCTGAAAACAACAAAAAGGAAATGCACAAAACAAAAAAAACACCTTAATAGTCATGAGAGGGAGTAAAGGGGGGGCTCGGCGAACTCAGGGAGGGCAGGAGTCCCAGAGGGGATCCTGCCTCCTTCTCAGAAAAAAAAAAGGAGACTCACGCGGGAAATACTGAAAAAAAAGGCGCAACGCGCAATTTATTGCTAACAAAAAAAAGAACAATATACAAGAAAAAGAATGAACAATAAAAAAGAAATATGAATTCGCGGTCAACGAAAGAGAACAAAACAAAAAAAAAATGCAACGAAAATCAAAAAGAACAAGAAATAGCGCAGTCAAAAAAAAAGAAACTTAAGATTCGGTGCTGAGAGAAGCGGGGGGGACGCGACCGAGATTTTTGAACTATTACGCACCAAAAAAAAAAAGAAAATTCGTTATAAGAGAAAAAGAAAAAAGAACGCGAAACCGTGTTACAACACGATCGCACGGGGCACAGCGACGGTAAGAGGGAACACTCAAAAACGGGAACAGAAAAGTCGCGATGGGGGCTCAACCAAATCAAAAAAAAGGATGGGGACCAAAGAACTATACAAAGGGGGTAACTAAAGGGGGAAAGAGAAACGAGAAAGGGTACGGTACCCTCTCGCTACCTTTTGTCGCCGGATGGCTCGCCGATGACGTGGTGGCACTTCGCCTCCGCTCCAGAGGGGTCGGCTCCAGGTACTCCTTCGGCACGACACTCCAACACAAAAGAAAAACCACGCGGGCGAAAAGAAAATTTCGTTTTCTCTCTTTCTTTTTTTTTGTAAGTCGGCACGGCACTTCAAGAAGAAAATTTACGTGGTACGGCTCGGCGGTCCAAGTATCTCTGGAGGTCACCGCAAATTTGCGGGACCTCCATGCTCCAATTTCCCCTTCCTGGGGGGTCCGCAACTCAATTAGGTCAAGAGGTGCTGACCTCTTTCCGTGGATCTTCGGGTCGATAACCGCCTCGAAATTTCTGCATTATCCTAGGACTCGTCGCTGGGGAGCCTTCCTTATCGGCGTAGATCTCGATTCGTTGCTGTCCGGCGATAAGGGATCCGCGGACGAGGGTACCG